>JAPWDM010000004.1:56854159-56961659 GCA_035578155.1 Brachynemurus nebulosus | reverse complement strand
TCAGTAAAAAAAACAAAAAAAAAAACAATGTGGTTTTTTTATTATTTCTTTTAATAGTAATGAACATAAATTTTACAAAAAATCAAAAATTTGAAAAAAAAATTTTATTTGGAATGAGGAGGTTAAAGGGACTCTATTCTTAACCTTTGCGCTTATAAGACATGTACAGCATGACAAGGTGGTTTGTCCATTAACTCTACCATATTTAAAGGTGTTTTGTCTGTTGGATCATAAGACATGTACCACATGACACAGAATGTTGAACTGTAATGACTGCTCATACTTCACATTACATGAATATTTTATTTAATAACTGCAAACATATTCATTTATTAGAAAATTTGTAAATAAAATAATACAAAATCACGTTGAACTATCTTTTTAAAATTAAAAACTAATAAAAACACCATTGAGGACGTATTTAGCGCATTTAGTATCCAACTTTGGGGAAACAAGGTTAGAACGTCAAAAGAATCCGTCAAAAAAAGAACGTCGGCCGTTGTCATGTGCTACATGTCTTACCAGCCTATTTACAACTCACTTTTTTTTTGCTTGAGTGCAAAGAGTTAATTCTTAAGCCGCTGCTACACGATCCTACGAACACCTTCCAACATTCGACGTTGGATGGTTCATAGCATCGTGTAGCCGTTGTTCGAACCTACGAGTGTCCAATGTCGAGCATCAAATGTTCGCATTTGGTCGTGTCCCGTTCGATGTCGGTATTTTTGCACCGAGTCAAAGGGATGCTTTGAACGTTTGAAGGTCAATGTTGGTTGCGTTGGTTGGTTCGACTCAGCAGCTGCACGACTCGTTCATGTGAAGAGAGACAACATCAGTGTATAACATTAGAGATAACATCAGACAGATAACAGCCTCGCCACTGAGTACCAACACATCATCATTCGTATTGGATCAAACATTCGATTCACCGTGTAGCAGATACATTCGTCGCACCAACTATCGAACTTAATTGCCTCAAACGTTCGATCGAACGTTGGAAGGAACGTTCGTAGCATCGTGTAGAACCCGCTTTAAGTTCATACTTGTATCATCTAACGACTGGATTTAGCATTACAATCGAAATTCTCAGTAGTGACATCTGTACGTATTTGAAACATGTACTACCTGTACTATGTTCAGCTTGTACCGACCGCTTAAATTTGATATTACCGACGTTCACTTTATATTGAAGTTTTAAGTACCAACCTTGTACATTGTACATTACACATTGTACATTACGCAATGGTATTCCCCTAGGTGTATCAAACAGAATTAAAGATTTTATTAAAATTACATACAATTTATTGTTAGTAACAAAAGAAAACCATAACACTATAAATATTTGCATATCATTGGACCTATTGGATTATTTGAATTATATTGACAAAACCTCAACGAATATGTTGACAAATTAGAATCTGATATTGGTAAATATCAATAACCATGATTCCGATAATACATACTCACAGTCATTTCAGAAATATCGTCATCTCTCACAATCAAACGAATTTGTATATGAAAATTTTCGAGAGCGTATATCCGTAAACGATCGTGCGCTAGCGCAGAAAAAACGAAATTTTGTGAAAGAAAAACGAAACAGAGTTGTAGTGTATTACAAATATACTGCAACCACCAAACCATATTACGTTTATCAATATAGAAACGTTTAAGGTTATTTATGTACTTTTACGACCTTGCACTGTAATGCTTGCTTCTTTCGTTTTCATCAAAAAATTCTCGAATAGATGTCTGATTTTTTACAGCCGTGACTATTTTGACCCGATTTCGTCGGGGGAGTGACGAGGGAGAGGAGGTAAAGCAACCATACATAACATAGAAAATTTACACATAAAGTTAATGTATTTTTCAATTACGTTTATAAATATACCTTTAATTATAAAAGGAAAAGGTTAAAAACCAATTTTATTTAACTTATGGGTGTAGTATGTCTTGCGAAAAGTATTTTTCTAACCGAAATTAAGCCTTTTTAATTAATTTGCTTTATAATATTATATAGCTATACAGAGCGTGTATGGCTGTTACTATAGTTATAAAATTATGAACAGTTTGAATAGTGCATACACATATGAATAACCCCCAACAGCGTACACCAAACATTGTATCTGTGATTACCAATCGGTGGACCAGCTGTAGATATTATCAATAACATATGTATTATCAATAATAAGCTTGAATACTGATTTTGAACTTAAATCAAATTCTTATTTATTAATTTTTTATCAAATAATATTATTTTTATGAAATGTTCTTGTCTTTCGTTTTATATTCGTAATATTTTCGTTTTTAGAATATTTGAACAAAGATTATATTTAACATATTTATCATAAGTTTTTTCAGCTTTTGTTAAATATCTTCAAAAACAGGATAATAAATTGTTTTATTACCCAACCATTACCACAATTTATTTCTGGGCTTTTTTGAAAAATTTTATTACATAGTTATTAATAACATGATGATAACTGTGTTGGCAAGTGTGTTTCCAACGTATGAAGATTATGAAGAAGAAACAGAAATTTTTTTGACTTTTCTAACTTGTAGATATTTTTGTGGTTTTTGTTTATTTTGTAAATATGATTTTGATGTGCTAATATTTATTTTAATTCCTTTTCAAACCAAACTTTTTTAATATTTAATGGATATTAACGTTACTTTATTTGAGTTTATAAAATAATACTTAATATTTTACTATACTGTGTTTTATTAAAGTAAGAATATAAGCAACAGTAAATTAACAAATAAGAGTAATCTATTTTTTTTTTCAAATTTCTATTCACAACTGTTTGGTGGTCACTGGAATCTAACTGTGGCAACCACGGAGATGGCAACTATATAAATATAAAAAAAGACAAACTGCAAAAAAAGGATAGATCAAAGTATAGAGATAAGGTATCGGGTCCTTTTAGTCACGGCAGATCTGTATTATTATTTATGTAGTAAGTCTAATAATAATAATAATATATAATTGCGGCATCTATACGAATATTTTTAAGTTTTAAAAGTCGATAGTACAGATATCGCTTAACACTGAATATTCTGTGGTACATACGTAATGCATAATTTTTATTTAACTGAACTTTAACTCTATAAAATTAATCTTTTAATTGCTTTTAAAAGAAATTAAAAGGTTTCTTTTAGAATAAAATTTAAAAAAAAAAATTGGTTTTATAATAACACATTTCAAAGACATGGTGTCGCACAGAGTCATCTGTGTTTTCTAAATGGAACACCACCCTATGAAAAATGGCTACCTTTCAATTCCAACAGGGCCAAAGGCCAGTATGGCCACTCTTTAATTTAGGTCACGTGAATAAAATTAAAAAAAAAATTGGTTTTATAAAAAAACATTTCAAAGACATGGTGTCGCACAGAGTCATCTGTGTTTTCTAAATGGAACACTACCCGATGAAAAATGGCTACCTTTCAATTCCAACAGAGCCAGTATGGCCACTTTTCAATTTAGGTAACGTGACAATGGGTCTTAGATATTTTTCCATTATGTATTTTTCAAATTGAAATGTGTCCATGTACAATACATACCAAGGTTATTATATGTTTATGAGGTTCGCCAATCAAATGAAAAAGATACTTGACTGTGGACTGCACATTGATATAGAAGAATATGGATGGAGACTATTTCTTAAGAGAGGGACAAGATATAGTTTAATATATGTTAGAATGAATACGTAGATTCTTTTGAATGTACCACAAAAAATAAAAAACAAAAGAGTAAATATACACTATAACGTCTATAACACGTGCAAATAAGCACTAAACATCCAGTCCTACCAAAAATTAAATTTAAAATAAAATTAGTAAACGTAATACACCGTAAATATAATATTTGGGTAAGTAAATATTGTATTGATCAATAAATGCAACCATTTCTTGGGAAAATTTGTTAATTTTTCTACATTTTTCATTTAAAAAAACAGGTTTATAATAAGCGGGAAAATACCAATTTTGACATTACACAAAGTAAAGGAAATATCGAAAAAGGAATCATTCTACGTAAATAAGGAATTCGTATTTTAGTTAAAATATGTGATAATAACGACAAAAATTTTAAAAATATTGTAAAAAATAAAATTATGTAAAAATTAAAATATAGGTTAGATTGACCCTTCATTTCAGTAGCGCCTTATATGTAAAATTAATGAGCATATAAAAATTTAACTTCAGGATTTTGTATTTTGTTTGTATTTATTTATTTATTAATAAAATGATAATTTAATAACTGTATAGTTTTATTTATGTTTGTGTCTACTTTTATCAAAAAGATATGTCTTATTAGTGATGGAAAATTATAAACCAAAACGTAATCTTTTTACAAAAATTGTTATAAATTGTAAATAATCGATTAATTTGAGCAATTTTTGTTTTCAGTTTATGGTAATTTATAATATTCTTTAAGCACCGTTAAAAAATACAATAATTTAGTAGACAATTAAGATATCGAAAAATTAACTGATAAAATAGTCGAGCAGCATTCTTAAGGAGTTGATTATTGAATTAAATAGAACAGATATTAAAAATAATTAATTAATTGTTTATGTTTTTATATAGAAATCACAATTATAAGAAAAATATACTAAATATATTGTTTTAAAAGCAATGGCAATGTTTCAATTAAATTAAAACCGTTACTGTATATTTAAAAAATGACGTCATTCATAATACGCACGTTTAATATTCATAATATGTTGATCAGTATTTTGGGAAATGCTCCTTCCTTTACAATATTATATACCTCTCCTTCTTCCATGGGACTACAGTATAGCCAGGTCCGGAATATTTTTCTTTTTATTATGTCTTAGTAATGTTGGAAGTGAACAAAAATATTTAAATTAATGAAAATATAAAATACCCGAGTCAAGTTTTCAGAAAAGAGAATAAAAAATAATTAATAGATATAATTTTTTCAATTAAATATAGATAAAATAAGTATTTGAAATATATTTATTACAGAAGTCAGAAAAATAGATGCAAATATATTCGATAATGCTACACATATGTGTATTCATTCTCTGTATGTCAGAATTCGGGAATTATGAAACAGTAATGAAAAACTCTGTCTTACTTTGTTAATTACGGATTAATTTAGGAGTTTTCAATGTTTTTAATTCAACAACGTTATTCTACACCCTTTTTTGGAAATCGAAAATAGCTAACGTCTTGATTTAATGTCTTATACTGTGAATTTCTACAATTTGGCACAGAACACCGTATACCAGGTATGACTATAAAAATACGTAAGAAAAATTTTGGATGGTGGCCCTGAAATAACGATTTTTAAAGCAGCAATTAATGAAATTAGTGAAAATAACTAAATAACACGTTTGACACAAAATAACAAACAAAATGTGAAAAATTAATAAAAATAATTATATTAAACTGAATATTATATTGTAATAACTAATAATTATTCAGAAATAATACTTTAAAATTTAAAAATGACAGTTCATATACAAATAGTGTTGATGATCAAGTGATGATCAGTTGACGCTATAAAACAGTTGATTGCAGTAAAAAGCCAATACATGTGTAGTATACGGATTGAATCTACTCCATAACATATATATATATATATATATATATATATATATATATATATATATATATATATATATATATATATATATATATATATATATATATATATATATATATGAACCTTGAATACATACATACGAATACCACCGAGTAAAAATTCTATATGCATAATTTTTATCTAATGAAACTTTAACTATAAAACTAACCTTTTAAATGCTTCTAAAGGCAACTAAAAGGGTAGTTTTGCAATAAAATTAAAAAAAAAGTTTTTTTGTGAAAAAAAAAATTCACGTTGTCGTCTGTGTTTTCTAAATGAAAACACTCTTTTAAATATGGCTACTCTTCAATTCTAACATGGCTACCGTTCAATTTTGGTCACGTGACAATGAGTTTTAATATATATGAATATGATGATGATATGATGATATGATGATTCAGTTATTAGGTACAAAAAACTTTTACTTACATAGTAGGGTAAGAGACCCGATGATCAATCACCATTTTTAGCTGTATCATTAAATTAGCTTAAAAAAATTAAAAAATAAACAAAACACCCATTTTTTTTTTTCTTAATAAGTATGAAACCAAGTTTTTTTAATCCAATGGATATGTTTTTAAGAAAATATAACCCAAAAATTTTGATTTATTAATGTTTTTGTTTTATAATTTGTTGACGTCTATGAAAAAACGGACAGATTATATTAACCTCCTTTGAAAGATCAATACACTGACCCCTATGAAAAATCGCGCATTAAGGTACATGACATACAGTACTACAAATTTTCTACTATCGAATATTTGAACCATTCTCTTCCAGCCACTTTGACACTCTATCCACTACTAGGTGAGGCTCTATGTCATAGAGTATTATCATAGAGTGACATCTAGTGAAACATAGAACGTCAAAGCAAAAGCCAAGAATGGTTTAAATATTCGATAAAATAAACCACTAAAATCACAATTTCGTTTCGCTCTCTGCTGATGTTTTAAAAAAACATTGTGTAAGTTCTGACTCAGCCGTTAACCATTGTGAATTTTTAAACAGTTAAATTAAGTTTATATTGTATCTCTATGTGTCGTTTCAGATCTAATACATATCATGCATATTATGTTTGACGTTTTTATTTGATAACATATATAAATAACAATTTGGAAGTTTTAATTCAATATTAATTATTTTTCAATTGATTTTACGTTCTGAAATAAATAAAATATTAAAGTAAAATTATAAAAACGTTTAGTTAAGTGTTTTAAACCCAAAAATTAATTAAAAATGTTTATAAAATAGATATGCAATATATAATTCTCAAAATGCAGTACCCAACTCTAAAACTCAGATCCCAAGAAGAATCAGTCATACAAATAATATTTAACGCATATAAAATTTAATTTAGCTATCCTAATCTCTTAAGTGGACTAATAACAATTATTTGTATACTTTTATTATGCTAATAACTTTAAAAATTCGGTGAAAAATGTTACAATTTATAACTCATGTGTTTTGAATAATGATCATGCATCATATTAAAAATTCACGAATTCAACAAAAATTGTTCGATATATATATGTATTTTTTAAATTAAGTGAGGAGGCATTAAATGTGAGGTGAATTTAAATTGAAAAATAATCATTCTATTAATAATAATTTTTTTTATCAAAGGTTTCTTTCAGAAATAACTTCATTAAGATATAAATGTCAAAACTGTTCGGACTTATAACCCCGATCGACAATGGGGTCTTTTACCCTATTCTAAATGAGATTTCCCTTTTGAGGAAACTTTCGGCAAAACTTAAAAATTAAATTATAACAAAACAGTTATTATTATTTGACAATCAAAACAATAAAAACAATATTAACGTTTATTCAATTAGTTTCAATACATATCATAGATATAATATTTACAACATTACAATCATAATAACAAGGTAATTTACTCAAATATAAGGTGAACCATATTAGGGCCCGTCCACACGCTCAAGCTTTACCACCGACTTACCTGCGCAAACCAGGTTTGTGCAAGTAAGTCGCTACGTTTTTTCCCGTCCATACGTACATGTTTACTTGCACAAACTGGTTTGCGCAAGTAAGTCGGTGGTAAAGCTTGTGTCGTGTGGACGGACCCTTATAGTGGGCCTGGTAACAATTCAAGTCAGATTAATTAGGCGATTGTTTTTAGTAAGTTGTGCAGTAATTTAATTAACTAATTTATGATAAATTAGTTAGGTAAAGCTTCCTCTTTTCTTTTGCCATAACGACGCTGTACGAAAAGTGTTGAAAGATCACAATATAAATAAGTACATATTATATATAAATAAGTACAGTACGCTTCAAAAAGTGATCGTACACTCTCACCAAGGGAAAGGGTGCCCACACTTTTGACGCCGTACTGTACTTAATGTTGTGGTACACTGCCGTGTCAAAAGTGTGGGTACCCCTGGATCAAGGTGTCCGATCACTTTTTGAAGCGTACTGTACTTGTTTAAGCGAGCGCATGTTAGAGTCAAATGTCAAGGTTTGTACGTCCACAAAATAGGTACGTAACGCTTCAAAAAGTGATCGGACACCTTAACCCAGGTGGTGCCCACACTTTTGACACGGCAGTGTACCACAACAGTAAGTACAGTACGGCGACAAAGGTGTGGGCACACCCCTGGGTCAGGGTGTCCCCATATTTTTGACGCGGTAGTGTGCGACAGAACCCATACCGCTCTTTTACTGATATCTTTGCTTGTTGACGACAATTGTAACGTCTGTTTTTAGACTAAAAACAACTAATATAATTATACAACAACATATTATATAAAAGAAGTTGCAGTAAGAATCAAATCGATTGGATGATTTGTCTTCGAGTTTAACCGTAGAAAATTTGAAAAATGTAGTTTTGAGAAGAACGCGTTTAAAATTTAAGTTACTGGTTAGACTATCGAAATATATAAAAAAAAATCGATTTATTTCACAAACTCGCAGATTGAAGAAGAAAGTGTAAACTCGTACTTACTAAAAACAACGATAGCTTGTAATTTAAAATATTTAAATGTCTGCTTCATGTCTACATAGGTAGAAAACATCAAAAAGTGTAATAGCCCGTCCACATTACACAAACTTTTGTTTGTACAAACTTTTACACAAACAAAAGTTTGTACAAATAACACGTCCACATTACACAAACTTTTGTTTGAGTGAATTTTTGCACAAACTTTTGTTTGAGCAAACTTTTGTAGAGAATATTGGTAAAGTTTGACCATATATAAATGGGATGACTTCTCAAGTACAGCAATAATTATTAGTATTGTGCGCTGTAGGTTGTCTACTTATCTAGGTTAGTGTTAATAGAAACCGCCACTCATAAAACAGGTAATATATTTAAGCACAATTGGAGTGAGCATGGGGTGATATTTGGTACAAGTAATAAAATAACTAACTTTTTAAAAGTTTATAATCACTCTCAAAAAATCATCCCAAATATCGATGGTTAAAGTATACAATACACTAGATACAAGTAGGTACACATTATTTTTTTGAAGCAAGTCGCCTTTTATAACCTACAAAGTGTCGGTCGTAATAAATATTTTTAATTTATTGATAATAAATATTTATTGTAGGTATTCAGTTTCAATGTCTTTCGGAGACCATTACCCTAGACTGGAATGAATCGAGAAAGGCGGGTGAATAGGAACACAAGGAAAAATGTTCTCATGAGCTTGGTTTAAAAACACTAAACATAAATCGGAATAAATATCTTTCTTAAAATATAGTAGAATGATAATATTTTTTGGTAACAACAATAACTAAGGTTGAAGTTGAATAAAAAATATTAAAAAATCAATTTAAATTGACGTCTTCAACGCAGTGTTACTTTTTGTTTTTAAAACTTTCTCTAAAAACTATTTATTTTGGTGCTCTAATGAAAGAATTCTTGTTTAATCGAAATTTTAGTTATTTTGAAACATAATATCTGAAAAATTTAAAAAATATTTATTGTCAATTTCTACACAAAATCATTTTCATTTCAATTTCTACACAAAATCATTTTCATTTCAATCATAGTCAAAATTAATTTGACTATTGGCGACGCAAAGATTCTCACTCGCGCTTCTGGTGGTAAAATTAAAATTAGCATCAAGTAAAAATATACGTATACGACAAAATCATGAAGTATTATTTCTTTTTTGGATGTATGAATACAAAAAAATTTGAAATTATGTTATATTTCTGTTTCAATTTTGGTCGGCCGTAGGGATCGTCCCCATTCACCCTGTTATCGTCTCTTTTGACCCCTATTTACCATAGAGAAGAAATTACATTATTTTTTTTTTTTTAAAAACCAGGGACATTTTCCAAAATTTTTGATTAATGTAATAAAGTGACCATTCTCGCGTAAATTTTTAGTATATTAAATTAATGTTCTTTAATATATTAATTAATATAATATTAAAGAATACGTACTCATAAAATAAATATAAAAAAATACGGTGTAAAGCCTGAATTCGTGCCTACTCAGTCATTTTTACGGTAGTTGTCATACTCACACGTTCATACCAACTTTTTGATGCGAGATACAAAAATCCACAAACACTGGTACAAACTTCAAATATCACGTTCATACGTATCGTTTGCCCAAACTTATGTTTGTGCAAACAATTTATTCAAACAAAAGTTTGTGTGATTTTACAAAATGTTTGCGCAAACTTCACGTCCACACGTACCATTTGCACCAACTTTTGTTTGTGTAAAAGTTTGTACAAACAAAAGCTGGTGTAGTATAGACGGGCTATAACATACATAAATCTTAAATTCATAGTGACGAAAATACAGTATTTAATATGTTTTTTGTGTTTCCTGAAAACTGTGATTTTTGATATACGTGTTTGGGACAGAAAACGCGCGATATGTAGACTGAAATTTACGTCGTAGTAAGGGCGCCCTTATGAAAATTTGTAAGGGGGAGCTAGAACTGGGGGTAAGGAAAATTTTTAATTTTAATAGATTTGAGCGTTACTTTATGGTATTCCTTATTGATATTAGTAAATACAAACACTTTACAAAATACCACTTTTATTGAATATAAAATTCTTATGACATGTTTCGGTCAATATGACCATTCTCAGACGTCTTTGACGAGAGGGTGGGATAGCTGAGGTTGCAACCCCAGGTTCTGAACTTTTGGACGGGACCCGTAACTGTCGGTAGTGGGTCCAGTAAAGAAGTTAAGAGTTTTTTTTTTGCTCTTTACTTACGTTTGTGAGAAAATTTAAAAAAAATGAGGTTTATTTCCGGGACCCCCATTTCTCTCGACGGCCCTGTTCATGGTATGAAGAAACATATATAAGGGAAGTTGTAATTAGAATCAAATCGATCGGATGATTTGTTTTCGAGTTTAAGTGTAGCAAATTTTAAAAATGTAGTTTCGAAAAAAACGCGTTTAAAGTTTAAGTTACTGGTTAGACTATCTTAAGGATGGGTACTAATTGTAAGTCAAATCGAGTACTAAAATCGAGTACTACATCTAAAATTTTTTGAAAATTAATCATAATGTTAAATTATTACTAGAAACACTTATTTTATGAATGAAGATGTCTACTGTATAAGAAATTATATCAATTAATAAATTTTTCTATAAAATAAAGATTTAATTTGACTATATTTGACGTTGAATTTAGCATCTATAGGAATTATTATCCTGACAGTTGACGTATACAGTATGTTCCATTTAGAAAATACTGTGTGACACAATGCATTTTCTTTTTTTTTTCACAAAAAAACTAATTTTTTTAAAATTTTATCGCAAAACTAATTTTTTAATTGCATCTAAAAGCAATTAAAAGGTTAAAATTTAAAAAAATTAGTTTTTTATACAAAAAAAAAATGCACTGTGTCGCCTGTGTTTCCTAAATGGAAAACATTCATTATATGTTGTACCACCTTTCTCGTCGAAAATGGCGGGCACTGTTTTTTAAAATAGTGTCAAAATCGCGTGGTTCTGGCTTTTAATTTTTATTTTAATTTTTACGAAAAAGATAGGCCGGTGGGATCGGTTTTTTTTTATTAAAAAATAATACAAAGTATAAGGTTCATAAAACTATTTTTTTTTCTCACGAAAGTTGGACAAAATATGATAAATTTTACAAATTTATTCGTAGCTAAGCTACTTCCGGTTCAAACAACACACGATCAATGAGAACATTAACATTAATTATTTCGTTTAATTTGTCCGTGGCATACAATTTTCTTTTTGCTAATCGATGTAGAATCGTCTATTGTTTAACATATTTCAAACTCAATGGAAAAAGTTGGAATTTTCGTTTCGGGTATACATCCTTAATATGCAAAAAAAAAATAAATAAAATGGATTTATTTGATAAATTCCTATAATATTTTCTATCCAAAACAGCGGGAAGCTTCAAAATTAATTATCACATGTTTGAGTAAATATTTTTGAGTACATAATTATTGTTAATAAGTTATGAATTAATGAACAGATAAAAATTTTTAATTTAATTATTCTTTCTAAGTTAAACTAAATGGTTTTTATTAACATTTAATTTATTTCCAATGTATTTTACGCAAACTTTGGATAGAAAATGCCGGAACCAATCAGCGTTCAGCACACATGTCACCACTCTATTTATTATCGGCACTCTAGTGTAAGTAGTATAAGTATGTACATAGAGCCCTCTATTTTCATTCTTTCTAAACATTAGTTTATCAATTTTTTATTATGTGTGTGGAATAAAAAACGTGTATAACACGAATAGTACACTGTATGATCGATTTAGTGTTTATCGTGTTTATATAAGAGCTGTAGATAAAATGAGTTGCACTCGAGTACTAGCATCTAGAATTATAAGAGTTTCAAAGTCAATAACAAATACACCGGGATTAATATTAACACGAACAATGGCAATCCAGGTAAGTCAAATAATTGTCAAAATTATTTAATGATGTTTTACTAGCAATATACAAAATAATTTATCATTTTTATCAGTTATTTGATTAGGAACGTCAAATAGTCATTTCAAATATGTAAATAATGTAAATGCTAATATAGTGACGTAATTATTGTAAATAATAACTTTAATTTTTGTTACTCTTCAAACTTGTAAGGTTCTTCAAAACACCGGTTGCCCTAAGTTCGTATCAAAAAATTGACAGCTACTTTGGTTTGCAGCTATATTAACGATATTAACACTCCACAATGCACCATTTTTTTTTCGTTTCTAAAATACTACATACCGTTTTAGCGAATTTCCAGAATGGAATTCAGCTATTACAGCCACTGTCATGACGCGACTTGAGCCCGGGACTATGGCAGAAATTTGTTTTGAGGTCCCTAGAAACCGAAAATAATATTCACTAAAATTTATATATATATATATATATATATATATATATATATATATATATATATATATATATATATATATATATATATATATATATATATATATGTGTGTGTGTGTGTGTGTGTGTGTGTGTTCGCGCGATAACTCTCGAACGAAATGTCTTACGTTTATGAAATTTGGTGAAAATATTGGAAGTCCCAAACCGTTGGACGAGTTCGTTATGGTTTTTTTTGGCAATTTTCGTGAAAAAAATTAGTTTTTTGCCAAAATTTCTCCTTATTCAAAAATTTTCAAAAAAGGAGAAAAAATCACTTAAAAAAGGTCTTTAACCTATTATTCTATGTCAACTAGTTTCCAAGAAAAACTGACTTTTATAAACGGAAATTCGCTATGTTATGCAGGATGCTCCGACAGAGGCATTTGTTTAATAGTATATTACTTAACAAGGACCGTAGGTGTTATTTTGTGGCCTTGGATGCAGTTTGAGAATCCGAGGCTGAAATCCGAGCATTCTTAAGCATTCATGGCCACAAAAATAACACTTAGTGCCGATGCACACATGCGTGTTTTTACCGCTGCGTGCACGCAGCGGCACCGCAAAATGTGATGCACACATACGGTTTTTGCACGCTGCGTGCACGGTGCGGCGCCGCAGCGGTTATAAAGTACATTGAGTTAAATTGTTTGATGCACACATACTTGCGGTGCCGTGCGGCGCCACAGCGTGCACGCAGCAGTAAAACAACGCATGTGTGCATCGGCACTTAAGATTGGGCGGGGTAAAAGAAAGACACTGCTCGAGTGGTGTAAAAAAAGACATTAAACTCAACAGTGTTAAATTCAAAAAATAAAAAATATTACAACAAAATACATTAGTATTTTAAGCTGTCTGGGCCAAAAAATTATTTTTTGGAGAGAGCTTTATAACAAAAAAAAATTTCTCCCAAACCTCTGTAATTTATGAGCGAAAAACTTTCATTCCGTGATGATAAACTTTTTCAGTAACTAAAAAATCTGATAAGATAGAGTGCTGTATTTTTTTTCTTGTTATTCTATATGCTTTAGTAATGTAAAGTACTAAATTTTATTTAAATAATCCAACTGCTTGTAATTTTTTTTATATGTTAAGAAAAAAAAAATGGGGTAAAAAAAAGACAAAACAAAGGATTAACATTTAGGAAAATTAAAAATTATTGACAAGGATTTTCATTTTAAAACTATATAATGGAATTTTTATGTATATTTTATGGATTAAAAGAAATACTGATTATTCAATAAGACAATTTTTTTGTTAGTGAGGAGACGGTTTTCATGGATATCAATTTCAGCTTATTCGAACATTTGTATTTTTGACCCATGAAAATTTATTTGTTTTTATAATGTATAACTATGCTTTACTGCACACATTTAGTATTTTTAACTCTTCATAGATTATTTTGATTTATTTTTTTACTTTATGTAAAGTGGTGTAAAAAAAAAGAACCTCAAATTAACATACACCACAAATCCAATTTTACGTAGTGGTCGGTGCAAATTTAAGGGGAAGTACGTAAAATCGGAAGATCAGGGGCGTCGGTAAACTTTTGTTTTGGGGATTTGGTAAATATTATTTATCTGAATTTATTTAAAACAATATTATCTTAAGAGACAATTTATACCTAAAATTCGGTTGTGTAGACAAAGGAAATCGAATGTTATACTAATGAATATGAGTGACGACTTTTAGAAAACTGTCGAAAAATCAACTTCACTATCGCATTCATCAGCGTAAAAGACGCGAAATAGCGGAAGCTGACAAATATTCTAGTCGTGAACTAGCAAAGATACCAAAAAACAAACTTCACTGTTGAATTGGGCACTAAAAATTCTAGAATGTTCTATTCATCAACTAACAAAGATATCGAAAAATCGATTGCACCATTTAATTGGTCATCAAATAAAAGACGGAATAGCACATTTTGATAAATGTTCTTCAAATAGCAAAAATTGTTTGTCAGAATCGGACATTTGGTTTACATTAGTTTAATTTCGGTTGGACAATTAAGTGGTACAATAGATTTTCCAATAACTTTATTAGTTGACAAATAGAATATTCTAGAACATTTCTCAAAATGTGTTATTTGGACTTTCTTTTTGGTAGCCAATTCAATGGCGACGTCTGTTTTTGAATATCTTTGCTAGTTGACGAATAGAATATTCCAGAACATTTGTCAAAATGTGTAATTTGATCTCTTTTTCAATGGACAATTAAATGTTACAATTGATTTTTCAATATCTTTGCTAGTTGACAAATAGAACATTCTAGAATTTTTACCAAACTACACTGTTTAATCTCATTTTTAATGATCAATTCAAAGGTGAAGTCTGTTTTTTAATATCTCTGCTAGTTGACGATTAGAATATTCTAGAATTTTACGTTACTCATTTTGCATTTACATTTTGCATATTACATATACAGAATATGTGCATATATATCTACAGAGAAATTTTAAATTTTTTAAAGGCTACGAGACCCTCAGACAATATTACCTACGGCCCTGACTCTGGCTTGGTACATAAATTTTCACCAACACAGACAAACATTAACATATCTGTGAGAGGAGAACCCCACTAAATCGCTGACGTCACTACGTAAAATCGGAGTACGTACTATTGGATGGCCACTGTATTTGGTTTTTTAATGAGCTACAATAAATTTTTTATTAGTTGTACGTTTGTGAAATAGAAACTATTTTAATGTTTCACAGGCACTCGATAACATTTTAAATTAAAAAGTAACTGCGTCTCGCATTAAAAAGAGGATGTGTTTGATTGATTGTCAGAATTGGAGTGGCACTCGAACGAACGGTCGGTGGCCTAATTGGTAAGGCGCTTGGCTAGCAACCAAGAGTTCCGGGTTCGATTCCCAGCCGATCCAGTTTTGATAATTTTTCAAACACTATGTGAATTTTAATTAACATAATAAATTGGTCATACATAATAATAATAATAATAATAATATTCTTTATTTATAAATAGTTATAAAAAACTACATAAAATGCGTCACAATAGAAAGTTACGTGGAAAAGAATTCCTCAGTGCCATATAAGCATTTGTCTAACAATATGTTTTTCATTTTCTTTAGAAAATACGCGTCGTTTAAGTTTTTAACCTCATCTGGAATTGCATTAAACACCCTAATAATCATATTAGTACAGCTCTTATGTATGACAGACCTAGAAGAATTCATCACTGTAAATTTTGTTTTAAATCGCGTTTCGTATTTGTGGTCTTGCCGAAAGTCTTCAAACAAGTACAAATTTCTTTTTGCGAATTTAGCACATTCATAGATGTATAGTCCATATATTGTTAAAATTTTAAATTTTTTGAATAACGGTTTACAAGAAGTTCTATTTCCGACCCTAGCAATGGCACGTACTGCTCTCTTTTGCATTCTGAATAATGAAGTACACATTACGGAGTTCCCCCAAAATATGACTCCGTATCTCAATATAGATTCAATTGTACCGTGGTAGATATTTATAAGAGCTTCAGAAGGCAAAAGAGATCCAAGCGACCAGAGAAGGTATATATTTGGACTGATTTTATTAATAGTGCTTTCTATGTGAGATTTCCAATTCAAGGTCTTGTCGAGGCATACCCCTAATAATTTGACTGTGTCAGTCAGTTTAATTTCACCAACATCGGTTAGTGTTATGTTATTGTCTATATGTCCAACATTGTTAATTTTTAAAGCTTGCGTTTTTGTCAAATTAATTGCCAGGCCATTGTCATCTAACCATCTAAAAATATTTCTTAAAGATTCGTTTATATTTTGTTCAAGTCTCTCTATATTACTATCACTAAATGTTAATGTAGTGTCATCCGCAAACAAATAAATGTGTGCATTTGTCAGCTGTACTTGCGCTAGATCATTTATGTATATTAGAAATAAGAAGGGTCCAAGAACGGATCCCTGAGGGACGCCTCGAATTAATGCTTCCGATTTGGAATACGCATTATACTTCATGTTACTTTTACAACCTGGCCATTTGACACATTGCATACGATTGGTTAAATAAGATTTAATTAGATTTAAAGCATTTCCTCTAACACCATATAATTCGAGTTTAGAAATTAAAACTTTCCTGTCTATACAGTCAAATGCTTTGGTTAAGTCTAAAAATACGCCAACATTGAGAAGATCATCATTCCATGCATTGTACACCTTAGACAACATATTGTAGATTAGCTGATCGATTGATTTGTTTTTAACAAATCCATACTGGTGAGGAGAAAGCAAATTATATTTAACAAAAAAGTTTTCCAGCCTTGTTTTAATGGCTTTTTCAAATATTTTTGAGAGATTACTGAGCAATGCTATGGGTCTATAGTTTTCAATATTTGCCTTATCGCCTTTCTTATGAACGGGATGGACTATCGCTGGTTTGAGTTTTTCGGGGAATTCTCCAAGTTCAAAACACTTATTGATAATATAGCTTAAGGGTTCCGCTATATATGGACAAACTGATTTTATAAGTTTCACTGGAATTTCATCCCATCCGACTGAGGAAGTATTTTTTAGGGTTAAGCAAATCTTGTGGATTTCTTCTTTATTGCATGGCTCAAGAAACATAGTATGTATATTACTACAAATTCCACCATTAAAACAAGGGTTTAAATTCAGATTATCTGTAACAGTTGAAAAATATTTATTAAAATCATTTGCAATTTCTAAAGAATCTACACTTAATTTATCGCCGACCCAAATGCCGTTAGTATTTTTATTTTCAGAATTTTTAAGATTTTTAGCTAGATCCCATATTACTTTATTAATATTATTGGATTGACTGATTTTTTGTTGGACATATAGCTGTTTGGAAAATTTAACTTCTCTTTTTATCTGATATTTTATAGATTTATATTCATTGGATATATTGTTTTGCATATCTGCAGTTTGTTGTGTGAATGTAGGATGTTTAATGCAATCATACAGATCTCGTTTAATTTTTGATAATATTTTTATATTATTTGTCACCCAACTATTATTTGAGTTTTTGTTTAGACCACATCTAAATTTAGCACAATGTTTTGGGAAACAAATGTCCATATAATACTGAAAAATACTTAAAAACTTATTATAAATGACATTTATATTTGTATTTTGACAACTATAAACATCTAACCACGTTTCATTATAAATTAAAAACAAAAAATATTCAATATTTACATCATTAAAAGATCTATTATCTAATAGCAGTTGAATGTCACTATTATTACTTATAGTAATATCTATAGTACATTCTATATATAGGTGATCAGAAATATCCATATGTGAAGCATTAAAATTTAAACAGTTAAGATTTGAAATAAAATTATCCAGCAGACTGGTACTGCGTTTTACAGTACGCGTCGGGATTTCTATATTAAAAATTTCTAGATCAAAAGGCTTAAAAACATTTTTAAAATAACTTACTTGACTAGAGTTTGTTTTTAAAAGATCTATGTTAAAGTCACCACAAATTGTAATATTACATTTTGGATTTTTAATGTATTGTTGTTCTAAATATTGTTCTAGATATTCTAGTGATGATTTGTAATTTGTATCAGGAGATCTATAAAATGATAATATTTTCACAGTAACATCCGTTAACCGAACTTTAATACCGCACATTTCGAACACTTTTTCTACACATTGTATATCTTCACTTATATCAATACACATATTATTATTGCAAAATTCATATGACCCATAAAGTGCTACTCCTCCATGCAAAGCTTCTTTTCTGCAAAAGTAACTAATAAGTTTATATCCATCCAAGTTCAATTGGTTTTCATTCAAAGCCCAATGTTCAACAATTGATAGTACATCTGGTTTATCTGGTCTAGAAAGAAAAGTTTCCAGGTCGTCCCTTGCCGTGGTTAAACACTGTACATTCATATGTGCTATTTTCAATTTCCCGTTAGCTGAATGCTTGACATCAGTTTTCAAAGACTGCACTTTTTCGGGGAAAAAAAATATCGGTTTACCAAGATACCAACCGGCCAAGTTTCTTCTTTATATAATTCTTCTCTAAGATTTTCAGGAGCTTCAACTTTGAAGCTCCAATTTCTACTATCGTTATTGTTATTAATTGCCTCACACTGGATATCAGCAGTAGGAAAGCGTTTTAAAAGGTGTTTTTTTACTGAATTTGGACTAGTACCATTACATACTCTTCCAACATATAAATATATTTTTCTTTCAGCAGCTTTAAAATCCTCTGAATTCGTTTCTCCTTTTCCAACGACAATCTGTTGCCGTCGTCGTCTTGGTTTTACGGAAATAAATTCTCCGTCGTCTGTTTTATTGACATTTTTGTCAGTCATTTCTAGTTCACTACTATTTTCAGCAGATATTATAATATTGTCTTCAGGCACTATATTATTTTTCACTTTTTCTGCATAAGTTACTTGTTTTCTTTGTAGTGGATGATCTTTTGTTGACTTACTTTTTTTAGATTGTAGTTCAGTAACTTCTTGATCACCTATATTTGTGATTGATGGTTTATTGAAACAGTATTGATGTTTAAGAAGTTCTTCCTTAACCTCACTTAATTCTTCCAATATTGGTTTTAAAGCCTCTTGGACAGCATCATTTAATGTTTTTTTAAAAAAATCAATGAAATCAACACTGTTAAAAAGCTCCTTGAAAGCTTCTGCATTATTAGATGATATTTCTTTACTTTTTGTAGCTTTATCAGCAGAACGCAAATTAATCGACGTCATCTTAACAACACTTATATATATTGTACATACCAAAGTAAATCGAGTGTTCAAGTATCAGCTAAAGCTGGACATCAAGTGAACATATGAAATTAAATATTAGTGTGTGTGTGCAAATACGGACAAAAGTCCACCATACATTAATAATGTTTCACAGGCACTCGATAACATTTGAAATTAAAAAATATCAAATTGTATTTTATTATTTAATAAAATATAATTTTATTAAAAAGTATCAAATTTATTTAATTATCAGGATTATTATTGTTATTTAAAAAGAAAAAAAATCAGGAGATGTATTTTTTGTTTATATATAACTAGGTGGTAATTAAATAATAATGAATCAGAAGTAAATAAATACTTATTATTTATCTAAAATTACGTAGGTGTATTTTGTGCTCAAATCGACTTATTTTTAACTTAATCTTTAAAAAGAAATATATTATCATGTTTTGTGACTTGAATTTTTAACTTCACCAAGATAAACTTTCAAATTTTATTCTATATAAAAATAAAATAAGTTTTATAAAGATATATAGTTAATAAACAATATTTTTTTATAATAATTTACATTGAGTTAGCAAAAGTATAGTTAAAGAATTCAAAAATTGGCCCAAAATTTATGATGAATTAAAAATCTTACTCAAAATAATTATCATGAGAGAGGGTTTAATATACAGCCGACCCGCCAAATTAACTCTTAATTTATGAAATTAATTTTTTTTTTAATCGTTTTCTATTTTTGTTAGTACAACCTCTAACAGCACAATAAATTAATTTTGCAATTAATCTTCTAAGCCAGACGTCGGCAAACTATAGTACGCGGGCCAGATCTGACCCACCTGTTCTTTTTAATTCGACTCGCCAATCAATAGTGTTTTTAAATTTAATAATGTTTTTACCGAGGAATTTTTTGTTTAGTACTTTTACTACAAATAGTGTGAGGGTGGTGGAGAAAATTATTATTAATAAATAATAAATAATAACCGTTACCCTAAAATTGTCTGTCTTAGGTTGTAAGTCAATATTACTCTATCAGTCAAAATTCTGATAATGCTTCGTACAATTGGGTACATCAATTGAAACAACTAGTTCAGCTGGACCTTGAAGATGTCTGGGAAAATCAGTCTGCTACTATGTTAGATAAACATATTATGCATTTAATTTTAGAGGAATTAACAACATATTTATGTAATACTGATAATGAAATATATATATATATATATATATATATATATATATATATATATATATATATATATATATATATATATATATATATATATAAATTGTATGAATTGATGATGCTAGACAATGTATGCCAATGCTGATACAGTGGCCATCCAATGGTACGTACTTACGTAGTGACGTCAGCGATTTAGTGGGGTTCTCCTCTCACAGATATGTTGTTGTTTGTCTGTGTTGGTGAAAATTTATGTACCAAGCCCGAGTCAGGGCCGTAGGTAATATTGTCTGAGGGTCTCGTAGCCTTTAAAAATTTTAAAATTTCACTGAAGATATATTAGCACATATTTTGTATACGTAATATGCAAAATGCAAATGCAAATTGAGTAACGTAAAATTCTAGAATATTCTAATCGTCAACTAGTAGAGATATTAAAAAACAGACTTCGCCGTTGAATTAGTCATTAAAAATGAGATTAAACAGTGTAGTTTGACAAAAATTCTAGAATGTTCTATTTGTCAACTAGCAAAGATATTGAAAAATCAATTGTACTATTTAATTGTCCATTGAAAAAGAGGTCAAATTACTCATTTTGACAAATGTTCTGGAATATTCTATTCGTCAACTAGCAAAGATATTCAAAAACAAACGTCGCCATTGAATTGAGTACCAAAAAAGAGACCAAATAACATATTTTGAGAAATGTTCTAGAATATTCTATTTGTCAACTAACAAAGATATTGGAAAACCTACTGCACCACTTAATTGTCCAACCGAAATTAAACTAATGTAAACCAAATGTCCGATTTTGACAAACAATTTTTGCTATCTGACGAATAGAATATTCTAGAACATTTATGATAATGTGCTATTCCGTCTTTTATTCGATGACCAATTAAATGGTACAATCGATTTTTCGATATCTTTATTAGTTGACGAATAGAACATTCTAGAATTTTTGTCAAAATGCGCTGCTTAATCTAATTTTTAGTGCGCAATTCAATAGTGAAGTTTGTTTTTTGGTATCTTTGCCAGTTCACGAGTAGAATATTCTAGAATTTTTGTCAGCTTCCGCTATTTGGCGTCTTTTACGCTGATGAATGCGATAGTGAAGTTGATTTTTGGACAGTTTTCTAAAAGTTGTCACTCATATTCATTAGTATAACATTCGATTTCCTTTGTCTACACAACCGAATTTTAAGTGTAAATTGTCTTTTAAGATAATATTGTTTTAAATAAATTCAGATAAATAATATTTACCAACCCCCCAAAACAAAAGTTTACCGACGCCCCTGATCTTCCGATTTTACGTACTTCCCCTTAAATTTGCACCGACCACTACGTAAAATTGGATTTGTGGTGTATATATATATATATATATATATATATATATATATATATATATATATATATATATACATATGTGTATATAGTGTATATATATATATATATATATACCACAAATCCAATTTTACGTAGTGGTCGGTGCAAATTTAAGGGGAAGTACGTAAAATCGGAAGATCAGGGGCGTCGGTAAACTTTTGTTTCGGGAGTTGGTAAATATTATTTACCTGAATTTATCTAAAACAATATGTATTATCTTAAGAGACAATTTATACCTAAAATTCCGTTGTGTAGACAAAGGAAATCGAATGTTATACTAATGAATATGAGTGACGACTTTTAGAAAACTGTCGAAAAATTAACTTCACTATCGCATTCATCAGCGTAAAAGACCCAAATAGCGGAAGCTAACAAAAATTCTAGAATATTCTACTCGTGAACTAGCGAAGATACCAAAAAACAAACTTCACTATTGAATTGGGCACTAAAAATTAGATTAAGCAGCGAATTTTGACAAAAATTCTAGAATGTTCTATTCGTCAACTAACAAAGATATCGAAAAATCAATTGCACCATTTAATTGGTCATCGGATAAAAGACGGAATAGCAAATTTTGATTAATGTTCTAGAATATTCTATTCGTTAAATAGCAAAAATTGTTTGTCAAAATCGGACATTTGGTTTACATTAGTTTAATTTCGGTTGGACAATTAAGTGGTGGAGTAGATTTTCCAATATCTTTGTTAATTGACAAATAGAATATTCTAGAACATTTCTCAAAATGTGTTATTTGGTCTCTTATTTGGTAGCCAATTCAATGGCGACGTCTGTTTTTGAATATCTTTGCTAGTTGACGAATAGAATATTCCAGAACATTTGTCAAAATGTGTCATTTGACCTCTTTTTCAATGGACAATTAAATGGTACAATTGATTTTTCAATATCTTTGCTAGTTGACAAATAGAACATTCTAGAATTTTTGTCGAACTATACTGTTTAATCTCATTTTTAATGACCAATTCAACGGTGAAGTCTATCTTTTGATATCTCTGCTAGTTGACGATTAGAATATTCTAGAATTTTACGTTACTCATTTTGCATTTGCATTTTGCATATTACGTATACAGAATATGTGCATGCATATCTACAGTGAAATTTTAAAATTTTTAAAGGCTACGAGACCCTCAGACAATATTATCTACGGCCCTGACTCTAGCTTGGTACATAAATTTTCACTAACACAGACAAACAACAACATATCTGTGAGAGGAGAACCCCACTAAATCGCTGACGTCACTACGTAAAATCGGAGTACGTACCATTGGATGGCCACTGTATATATATATATATATATATATATATATATATATATATATATATATATATATATATATATATATATATATATATATATGTAGTGTATGAATTGTAGATCTTTCGATTCTACAAAAAAAAGTATACCACCCTCTTGCCCCCATCTCTAATAGTGTGCGGTGAAATCATCCCAAAAAAAACAAGAAAAATTTTTTCGCCTAATTCCAATATTTTCAAACATCTAGAGAAAAAAAGTATTCTTGGCATTTTTCTCTAAAATTGAAAATAGAAAAATTAGGAAAAATAAAAGGCCCCGACGGCACGGGACTGGTGCTTTCCATTTAAAATTATCAATGGTTAACTAATGTCCGTTACCGGTCAATTTTGACTAGCAACGGTGTCTGATTTGTTTTTATAGGACATGAAATGAGACACAAGAGAAGTAAATGGTAGTAAGTTGATAATATCACATGGTTAAAAAATTTAAATTTGTATATTTTGAAAATAGGTAGCGCCTACTTGATTTATATAATATTAGAAAATATACAATTTATGTTTACGTTTACGCGGGTTTCTATATTATCTTTGTTAGCGTTTGAATAGAATCTTCTAGAATCTTTTTCAATGTTCAACTCAGTTATAAAGTGGGTTTTTCGATTGTTTTTAAAATAAACTTAACAATTTTTATTTTGCGTCGCATCATTTATATTGTATATTATATAATTCGCTGACATCACTATGTAAAATCGGAGTCAGTACCATTGGATATCCGCCGTATAAAGTAATTTAAACTATAAGTGTTTATTTCATACATATTTAATTTCTATGTATTTCCTTATTATTAAATATCATCAACCGACATTGGTGATTATCAAATGGAAACACTCACTTCTCCAGTCCCGACATGTTTCCATTTGAGAATAAGTACTGTAGTTACATTCTGTTTTATCCGTTTTATGTTACTATATTCGCTATATTCACATCAGTATTCGAGCATTATTAACGCCGCGAGTAGTAAAAAAAGAAAGTCGGATATTTACCATTTTCCTGACCAATTTTGCCAATTCCTCTCATATAAGTTAAATCTTCTTCTTATAATACTCCATTGCAGCAACTATCACAAAGTTATCATTATAGACCGGATGAAATAATTTTTCACAGGACCGGCTTAACGATTTCAGTGTAATACTGTTAGACTGTTTGTATTTACGTATGAGTCTGCTACAACAGAAATAACAGAATCCTGAAAA
This sequence comes from Brachynemurus nebulosus, assembly GCA_035578155.1. Taxonomy (NCBI): domain Eukaryota; kingdom Metazoa; phylum Arthropoda; class Insecta; order Neuroptera; family Myrmeleontidae; genus Brachynemurus; species Brachynemurus nebulosus. The sequence continues at coordinate 56,936,906 of JAPWDM010000004.1, read as the reverse complement.
TTTATTGAAATTCAACATAGAGAAGCGAAAACTTTTTAGAAAAATTTTATTATGTGAGATTTATATCAAAAATTAAAAGGGGCCCCAAATTTTGTTGAATTAAAGTTTTGCAATATTTATTTGTCTAACTAGCTCGCAGTTACATATAAAACAAAATTTATTGTCTTCTTTCCCACCGGCGGCTTTCTTTCAGTATCAATTGATAAACAAACTCCTTATCTCTTTTTAACTTTTTAAAATTTAATATATGTACCTTGTTTACAATTTTTTAAAATTTTTAGTTTTCCACATAGGTACATACACATGCAATGTAAATCAAGCAATATTTAATCTAGTTGTCCATTTCACTCAAAAGCATAAACAAAACATCATTTTGATGACATCGTAAGTGTCGTACGTATAAATATGTACGTATGTATTATTTGTATTTAACCACAGATACTATTGATATTAGAATATTTATATGGACTAAACAATCGATTTTTAAATTTTTAAAGTTTTTTAGATATTATTTTTTGAAGCAAAATCGTTATATTGGTTAACACCTTTTATAATCTACAAACACAGAACACCTACAAACTATCGATGGTAATGAATATTTTTCAATTTTTATGTGATTTTTGTTGTAATTTGAGATTATTTATTAATAAATGTTCTAAAAATATTTATACTAACAAATATAACATCAGTTAATCTAGGAAAATTTTAAATCGCCTGTTGTTTAACCATCCATATTCGTCAAAACTTTAGTCACTTTTCATTTTCATATAAATTGTGTATATAAGTGTATTCCCACTATTTATTCAATGCTCAAAAGTATATACAAAAAAATATTAGTTAGCAAAAATGAAATAAATACCTACATAATATTTTATTAGATAACACATTATTAACGTTATATCTTTTTTTCTTAATATGGATACTTTTATTTGTGTATAGTTTGTTGGCAAGATATACTAGTTTTGTATGAACATTTTTTAAGGAAAAATTAGTAATATTTTCTAAAACATATTATGTTAATTCGATTTAATTTAATCAGTTTATGTATGTATGTATGTAAAGGAACATTATTTGCTCTAGCAGACTCATACATAAATACAAACAGTCTAACAGTATTACACTGAAATCGTTAAGCCGGTCCTGTGAAAAATTATTTTATCCGGACTATAGTTATCATCATGAAAATCCAGCTTGATAAAGGAATAAACAAAATCCTTATTTATGAGCACAATAAGTATGTTAAAATACTTCCAAAACATTGTTCTCTGAAGAGCTCTTTTTTACACTATGTATAATTAAAATAAATTACATAAATGTTTAAATATTTTTCTGTTTTTCTCTCTTCTATTTTTCTCTTAAATTTTTATCTTCAAAAATATTTTAGTTAAAAATATAAAAAAATTATTATTTATTAAGTAATATTAACTAATATTTTTCTGTTAATTTCAGACTGGTGATGAAATTCCAAGCGTTGAATTGCATGAAGGAACTCCTGCTAATAAAGTCAATATCGCGGATTTATGTGCAAATAAAAAAGTAATTATTTTCGCTGTCCCTGGTGCTTTTACACCTGGTTGTAGTAAGGTATGTTAGTTAATTCTGTTTATTTTGAACGATAAAAAAAAGTGCTCATTATTTTTAGACTCATTTACCAGGATACGTCCAACGTGCCGATGAACTGAAATCAAAAGGAATCGACGAAATTGTCTGTGTATCCGTTAATGATGCATTTGTAATGAAAGCATGGGGTGATGCTCAAAATGTACAAGGAAAAATTCGTATGTTGGCTGATCCAAATTTAGAATTTACTAAAGCTTTAGGTTTAGAAACCAACTTGGCTGTACTTGGTGGATTACGTTCAAAGAGATACTCAATGGTTGTAGAAAATAAGAAAATAAGTCAATTGAATGTCGAACCGGATGGTACAGGTCTCAGCTGCTCATTAGCTGACAAATTATCGGTTTAAAAAAAATGATAACACTTATCACCAAGACTAAATTTTGCAATTAATTAACAAAATTAGTTTATACTCAAATAATAGGTCATGCAAGGGTTATACTTCAAGTAAACAACAATTGAAACGTTGATCTTAAACATTTTAATTGTAATTTTCCTTTTACTTTAATAATAAGTAAGTACAAAAAATAGGGATGGGTCATTTGCGCACAATAATGTTCAGTCTTATTAGCAAGTGATCTAAAAACGTATGATTTATAACAAATTTATTAAATTATTGAGTACATTTATTTAAACAATGTATGTATAAGTAAAATTTAAAATTATTTAATAAATTACTTAAAATTGACAACTTTTGAAAAGTCTTAATTTGGATACTTAAATTGTTATTATTATGTACAGGAATTAGTTTTCGGTCAGTTTGTTTAGCATGTAATAAGAATAACTTTAGTAAGTAGGTACAACTTTCTTCATAGAAATTTATCTATTCTGAAAAATCCTGAAAAATCTTTTCAGCGCCACTTGCACAGGCAATTCTCTTATATATATATATATATATATATATATATATATATATATATATATATATATATATATATATATATATATATATATATATATATATATATATATATATATATATATATATATGTATATATATATAATAAATTTTAATGAGAGCGCAATACAAATAACCTACCCCATCTTTTATTACTGTGCGCTTTTGTCTTATTATATAACTATTTATTTAAGGATCACAGCAGGATTTAATTTGACCGTGTGCGCATTTGTCACCCTCCCAAAAAAAAAAATTACGTAGTTTATTCACTTTGTATACACCACGTTGAACTAAATAAATTCTTAACAAAGATAATTTAATTCTAATTTAAATAACCTACTTAAGTAACTTTTTAGTCTCTATTTTTTTTATATAGCATACACTTTATCATTTTGAAACTATACCATGCTTGATTTGTAAATGTTACAAAAAAAGTGTTGTTATTGTTTCGTATGGGTTTTTATTTAAATAATAATTCTGGACAAGTATGCTTTATTAATTAATTATTTTATTAAAAATTAATAAAGCATATTTGTTCAGAATCATTATTTAAATAAAAACCCATACGAAACATGGCGCAGTTGAAGTAATAAATTAATAAATAAGTGAATAAATAATAAATAAATCATATAATTAAAATAAAACAACGTGCATATGCTTGTTAAAAAAAAAGGTGGGAAAAAATTAACTTCAAAAAAATAAAATGACGCGCAATAAAAAAAGTGGATCGGTAAATAAAGAAATAAATGAAACAAATGAACTAACAAGGAAAGGTTTTGAACTGTCAATTCGCAATTTTGCTGAAACTTGGTATATGTGTAGTACAAGCGAAAATAACAGACCCGTATTTTTTTTATCTGCCACTGTCGCCATTTAAGGGGTGAAATCACCCCTCAAAATTAGGGTAAAATTTTAATTTTGCTTGATAACTTGGAAACGACGACAGATATAAAAAAACTTTAAATTGACAAAATACTTTATTTTTAGAGAGCTTTCTATTGATGTGTATAAATCCAGGGTCGGACCTACTGGAGGGGCTGTTCAGGTAAAATTGAGGGTAAATTTTGAAATAGGGTGAATATGTTTCAGTATATTAAAATTTGAATAGCATATATGAAAACTACATGAAAAATACTAGTTTACCTGTTTTTGCTCAAAGCTGTAATTTAAAGTCCAAAATCTCAAAACTGGACAGCTAATTTGAGGTGCCAATCGTAATTTTGGTTAGTTTTTCAGCAAGTGAATTGTCTTGTAATTAATAACTGGCTAAAATATATCAAATTATACTTGTTGATGTCTGACTAAAACTTTAAATTTTATACAAGTAATATTAAAATTTGATTTTGTTAAATTATGCAAGAATATTACTGCATATAACGTAAAAGCCCCCATTACCTAACACTATTTTTAGGTATTTCATTAAACTGGCTTACAAAAATTAATAAATAAATGAAACGCCCATTTTTTTTTCTTAATAAGCATGAAACCAAGTTTTTTTTAATCCAATGAATATGTTTTTAAAAAAAATATAACCCAAAAATTTTGAGATATTAATGTTTTTCTCTTGTAAAATGTTGACATGTATAAAAAAACGGATAAAATATGTTAGTATCTTTAGAAAATCACCACAGACACCTAAAAAAAAACACGTATATAACTACAGAGAAGTAGAGACAACATATCTATCTCTATACTACCGGAACCAGTGTAACCAGTAAGAGATAGAAAATATGTTATATCGGGCGTTTTCTGTCTCAATCTCGTATAAGGTTTTCTGACGGTTTTGAGTTAGAAAGTCATACATGTACATAATTCACTTCACCATATGTGAAATATTGCAAAATAGTTAATGGATAAAATTTTAATCCAAAAAAATTCAAACTCGTATAATAATGACCTAATTTAGTTTACTGACAAAACCTCGTATAGTTTGTGTAAAATTATTTTTTGAAATAGTAACATTTTTATCAGCATACCCTCGTACTTGACCAAGATACAACTATCTGACACTAGAGTTCGCAGGTGCTGTACACCACAAATCCAATAGTACGTAGTGGTCGGTGCAAATTTAAGGGGTAGTACGTAAAATCGGAAGATCAGGGGCGTCGGTAAACTTTTATTTGAGGGGTTGGTAAATATTATTTATTATGTAAACAAGTACATATTATATATAAATAAGTACAGTACGCTTCAAAAAGTGATCGAACACTCTCACCCAGGGGAGAGGGTGCCCACACTTTTGACGCCACACTGGACTAATGTTGTGGTACACTGCCGTGTCAAAAGTGTGGGCACCCCCTCGGGTGAGTGTTCGATCACTTTTTGAAGCGTACTGTACTTATTTTGTGGACGTACAAATCTTGACATTTGACTCCAACACGCGCTCGCTTAAATAAGTACAGTACGCTTCAAAAAGTGATCGAACACTCTCACCTGGGAGGTGCCCATACTTTTGACACGACAGTGTACCACAACATTAAGTACAGTGCGGCGTCAAAGGTGTGGGCACCCTCTCCCCTGGGTGAGAGTGTTCGATCACTTTTTGAAGCGTACTGGACTTATTTATATATAATATGTACTTGTTTATATAATAAATAATATTTACCAGCCCCTCAAATAAAAGTTTACCGACGCTCCTGATCTCCCGATTTTACGTACTTCCCCTTAATTTTAACTAAACTAGTATACCATATACCATGTTTTGTCAGAAAACTAAATTTTAATTCGAGTTTAAGCGTAGCAAATTTGAAAGATGCAGTTTCGAGAAAAACGCGTTTAAAATTTAAGTTACTGGTTAGACTATCGGAATATGCAAAAAAAATCGTTTTATTTCACAAACTCGTATAGTTATTAATAATATAAATTTTTGGTCATTTTACGTACATGATTTTATTTACATACAAAGGTTATATCTGTACTCCATAGAAATACACATATACCGTGTGAGTTTTTCGGGAGTTGCCATTCGATTTATTCCTAAAATATGCATCTAATCGAAAAAAAGTTTATACAAAAAATATTCAAAACAGAGGGGGCCATTCACGAAAAATTGTTCCAGACTTCTAGGATTTACGGTTTTTTTGGAATAGAAAAATTTTTTTTTCAAATGGAACATATGTTGAGATGTTTCTTAAAAATTAGTTTATTACTTCAAATTGCCAATTATGCTAAAATTTTCATTATTTTATTTCAAATTTTTGAGAAATTGCATTTTTAAGTTTTAATTTTCAGGTTTGTTTAATCGAACGCAAAACATACGATTTATTTTGAATTTATACTAAAAAAAATAAGAAATAAGTTGTAATGGTATATTCACATTAGCCTGTTACAGTAACAGAAAGTTTATTAATTAAATACATTAATTATCAAAATAATTTGTAGTTTTTCCTCAAATATTCAACTTAATATTTATTAAACAGGCCATCAAATTACAAATGTTGTTGTAATATTTAATTGTACACCATATTAAAGAAGTCAAAATTTAGTACATGTGAAAATGTCATTATTAAAAATCTCTGAAATTATAGATGGCATATCTGGATAGTATCGTAGAGCTGTCATAAATAATATGACAGGTCTTTTTTAAATTTAAATTGTTAAATTTTTAAACTCTTTTTTTTTTTTAAAAAAAAAAAAAAAAAAAAAGATTAAAAAAATTGTCCAAAAAAATATTTTTAATATAAAAATTTTCAAGTATGTATGGTATGTATTTTAACAATACGTCTGAAAAAGTTGTATTTTAAAAATATAACCATAATTTATTTTCCAGTAATCTGACCAGACGATCTGATCATGTTTGGAACATATTTTAATGATGTATAGGATAAACTTGAGGTGCTCTCGGAATATTGCATAAAAATCACCTGACAGTAAATATAAGCAAATCGAAAATAGTAATTTTTCATAAATCACCAAAATTAAAAGAACATGGAAAAATTTACGCTAAATAATGTGGAAATTGAAAAAGTTAAAACGTACACATATCTAGGTGTACCATTTTCTGCATCGAGTAGTTTTAAAAACTGTTGCGACCATTTTATTTTAAAAGCACGAATAGCAGCGGGAAAATCAAAATCGATACTGTCAATCTCAAAATTAAACTGTTGAGAAACCAAGAAAACCCTTTTCGACTCCATAGTTCAATCGACATTGCTGTATGCTTGTGAAATATGGTAAAATATGTACAAGTACTGGAAAAAGTACAAACACAGTACTGGAAAAATCTACTACAATTATCAATGACGACACCTTATGTAGTGAGGTCGGAGGTGAACTGTACACACTTGGCTACACTTATTTTAAAACGTATGTTGATATGGTGGTGTCATTTGCTGAATATGACAGACGAGAGAATCCCGAAAGTATGCTATACAAAACTAAAGGAACTATCTGATGACCCAACCTACAAAAACTCTAACGGGGTTGTATCTTTAAAACAAAAGTTGACTCAACTTGGTTACGAGGATTTGTGGGAAGCGCAGGACATGTTCAAAACAAAAAGAATGCTGACCGAAATTATTCAATAATATGAAAACTCATTAAAAGACGCCGATCTAAACCGCTTGCAGCAATCTACTTATACCCCAATGTACAGACGCCTGATACATGAAGAAAATGGGAATAACTATCTTCACCTCAAGGCTAATTTTTCCAAAATAAGATTAGTTAGTCAGTTCCGAATGTCAAATAAAATATGTACAAAAATTTTCTTCAAAGGCTGTAAACTGACTCTGAAACATGAAGAAGTTTTATCAACAGTGTAACGAAGTTAACGATCTTACGTATTTTCTTTTCAAATGTAAAAAGTATCCTTTTAAAAGGCAAATGTACTTGAATAAGCATATCAGTGCTGGAGGTGATCCCATAACGGCGTTATTAATAATAATATTTATTTATTCGTTTTTACAAATTTACATTTGTGTGAATAGCGTCAACAAAATTAATTTAAAAATTCACTTAAGGTATAAAAATTTTTTTGCAATAAATACTGTTTCAGTGTTATTTTGAACTTTGTGGGACACTGAGCAATTTTTATGTCATTACTTATTTTATTATATATTCGGATCATTGAGCTACGTGCATTTTTAAAGGAAACGTCAAGTCTAACTGCATGCAATATCAGTTTGTCTTTACATCGTGTTGAATAATCGTGTGTTAAACGATTACTCTCAAACAATTTAGGATTTCCTTTTACAAAACATGCGGACTCTAGTATGAAAATATCAATAACCGTCAGAATGCGATATTTCTTGAATAGCTCTCTACAGTGACTTCGTGCATTAACTCCCGCTATTATTCGAAGGCATCTCTTTTGTATTTTGAAAATTTGCTCCGCGGCTGTTGAGTTGCCCCAGAAAATAATCCCGAATTGGATTCGGGAATGCATAAGTGCATGGTAAATCATTGTCATAGTTTGAATAGGCATTCGTGATTTTAAAAATCGTATTACGTATAAAGTTTTACTAAGATTTGTACTTAGTGTATCAATATGATTCTTCCAATTAATTTTGAAATCTATTTCAATTCCTAGAAATTTTACATGTTCGGAAATAGATAAGTTAGTTCCTAACAGCGGAACCTCCTCTGGAAAGTCAAAGTATTTACCGAATTTAATTAATTCTGTTTTACTTATATTAAGCGCTAAGCCATTAACCATAAGAGGGCTAGAGCAGCTGAACGACGTATTTTTATATGCGATAGGGGCTCTTGAGCACTGAGCTAGTATTTACCACTTAATGAACTTTCTGTTTATTATAATTTGTGTTATTTGTTGTTACTTATAAATATTAAATGACCTTCCCTGGTGTTAAAGATTTTCTTAAGCAATAAAAGTCATTATTATTATTATTATTATTATTATTATTATTATTATTATTATTGTTTACTTTAAAATTAAAGCAGTTACATTTAAAAGCAAATGAAAAAGCTACAAAGCTGTAAAAGCTCAAAAAAATATTACAAAAAGTGATGAAAAAAGAAATCTAAAACGATGGAAAGTTATTTCATTTACATTTACAAAGTGTTAAAACAAGTGCGTTTATCCTGATTTTATGACAATTTTAACATCTTTAAAACGTGTTCTGTGTTAAAACGGTTCTTCATATTTGAGAACTACAGTATTATTAAATAAAACTTTTTAATAAAATTACACAAATTTTGTTTAATTACACCATTTTCTAAATAAAATATAATAAATAAATATACTTAAAGTATAATTTTATTAATTCTATTTACTATAGTGTGTAATCAAATTGCCTAATTGTTTTATTGCTTCCGAGACTACTAAAGCGGCTGAAGCATTGTTATCACTTTTGAGAAATAAAAAAATTTTTCCCCTCCAAAATAAAATTTTTTACGCACATTTTACGTTTTAGAGCTTCCTGAACAATTTTTGTTTGATGTCTGTCCGTTCGTCCGTCTGTCTGTCCGTTTGTGTGTCGCCCGTTTGCACCAAGTGGCATAACTTCTGAACTATTCAATTCATTTTTATGAAATTATCATAAATTATGCGTTCTGCTTCCTAGATGGTCCCCTATAAATTTCATTGCATTCGGAGTAATAGTATCCACGGCACTACGATGAAATCCCATTAAATGTCAATATCTTATTTACTGCTAGTCCCACTTCGTTCAATTTTTGTGAATCGTTTTGTTTATTTATTTTTATTAATTTATATACCTATATTAAATTACACAAAGATATATTGGACATTTACGAGTACGAGGAAGCTGTGTGCCACACCCCATTGCAGCGTATTTTAGTATTTTACAAAACTGCGAATTTGGATCATTTTCTTGGTATTGCCTTGCCATTTTATCGTTAATTATTTCGTTTTGATTATTATTTAGAATTTTTCAGGATATAAAATAAAATACATTTTTCATAGAATAAGATTGATTTATTCTTAATTACTTAATAAAAATATGCAATATTTTAATATGAGCATTCATAATTTATGAGTTTCAATCCGCTATTTTCTTCTATCGCGATTCGCTATCTCTAAATTCTATTTTTATGTTAAACTCAGAGTAAGCTAAAATCAGATATCACTTATCTGCCAATTTACTTTGCATTTTCATCATTGTTTAACATAATTATTATTTAATTATAACAATTACTGCATCACGTTCAATATTCTTCAGTCTTCGAATTCTGAAACATAGTTAAATTAATTAAAGCACCTTCAATTAAAATATTAATAAATAAAATTTTAAACTATATTATTCTCAAAATGCCTGCCATCTACATGAATACAGCTAGCTACCCTTCTATGAAACCCCTGGTGGACATTTTCTAGCATCTGTTCAGTGATATTTCTAATGGCTTCAGGAATTCGATCTTTCATGTTTTCCCTAGTGGTTGGTTTAAGCGAGTAAACCTTTTCTTCGATGTAAGCCCAAAGGAAATAATCAAGGGGGGTAAGATCGGGACTTTTCGGAGGCCAGTGAATCAAATCACTCTGCCTACCTATCCATCTTTGGGGAAAAGTTTCATTTAAATAACTTGCAACTAATCTACTAGTATGAGCTGGGGCTCCGTCTTGTTGAAAAACTAAATTTACCCTACTTTCTAAATCAACATCCTCTAAGGCAGCGGGAAGTTCCTCTATTAAAAGATGTAAATATCTTTCACTATTTAAAACCTCATCAATGAAAATTGGCCCTATAATTTTCCTATTCAAAATTCCACACCAAGTATTTAACGACCACTGAGGTTGATAGTCGATCGTACCTATCCAATGCCGATTTTCCGTCGCCCAGTAATGAAAATTTTGCCTATTTACCTGACCTGTACTTTTAAAAGTTGCCTCATCACTAAACAAAACATTCCTAAAATAATCATCCTCTTTATTTTGGACCCATAAACAAAAGTCTACTCGGCTTCTAAAATCTACTTCAGTTAAATGTTGGGACAAACTAATATGATACGGATGGAATTTTTCTTGTTTTAAAATTCTAACGACGGAGCGTTGACTAATTCCAACATCTCTAGCTGTCTCTCTAGTACTACAGTGTGGGTTCACTGCAACAGATGCAAGAACTACAGTTTTATGTAATTCGTCAGTGGCGTTTCTTGAATGATTATTTCTAACGGGAATCAAACTCCCTGTATTTTCTACTCTATCGAAAATTTTCCTAATAGCTTGGTGTGACGGATGCTTCCGTTCAGGGAATTTATCTGCATAAACTTGTGCCGCTTGACGATAGTTCATGTCACATCGTCCTAAAATTTTTTTTTTTAAATTAAAAGCAATTAGTATTTTTAAACAACGAACCTAAAACTAAAATAATATCCAGAACTTCTCTGTTAGTAAAATAGACATTATTAAATTATAAATAAACTAAGTAAAATAATAATAAAATATAAAAATAATGTAATACAAACAATAATTCCAGTGATTTTTACACAAACGAAATTATAATTTTTCTTTTTTGAAAGTAAATATCCTAGTATAGAAACATGTTTCTACACGTTATGAATATTACAAATTATTTCAAACAAAGTTTAAAATTTCTACCTGCCTTACCTACTGCTTCGATTCGTGGTATAAAAAATTCTAGCGCATGTGCACTATTAAACCGCGCAAACAACAATTCAAATTATTTGACGTTTACTACCATATTTGGAAACTTGTAGACGTTATATATTTAAATTTTTGCTAATATGTTCGCGCGATTTAGTAATGCACATGCGTAAATGCACTGGAATTTTTTATACCACAAATCGAACACGAGGCACTGGAAACACAAATGGTTATATCAACCTTCATCATTGCCAAATTCTTCCGATAGGTATCGCATAATCGAAAATGACAGCTGTCAAATACATGTATGTTTGTGTATATTTTGATTTTTTACATCAAGTACAATTGAATCAGTTATTTCAGAAACAACACATGTTACATTTTTCAAATTTTGAGTAAACAACAAAAAACTGTATAGCTCATACAATTTGTGCACTAGAAATCTGAAAAAAAATATACGTTGTAAATAAATTATATTTACGTCAGTTGACAAGTTTTTGTTTCTTTTCACGTGTTGTTTCTGTTCTAAAAGCAAACTTCAAGATTAGATTTCAACGGGTTGGGTTAATGTTATGTGTGTTTTTTCTGCACCAAACGATGCGTCTTGGTAAACTATATACAAATCCACCTCTAGTTGAAAATAGCTGAAATTGTTACATGTGTTTTTTCTGAAATAACTGATTCAATTAATAGTACAATCCGAAGATGAAGAAAAAATTAAAAGTGTTCCTAAAATTGAGTAACTAAGTACTTTGTCAAAAAATTGATTAAAGTTTTATCCTTAAGGGGAGCTCGACCGTCTCGGTTTTCCTGACAAAAAAGGCATATTTTAGGTACACATTACTTCAGAATGGTAACTCCTATTAAGTTAATTTTTTTTTGTTTGATCATAATAACAGTCCTCTATAATCGCAGCGCATGGTTTTCCCGTAGGATTCTTAGTTTTTTTTTTTCATTACATAATGAGTGAAGTGTAAAAAATCTCGAAAAAAAGCTTTTTAAAATAATTTATAAAAAAAAAAGTTTACCATTTTTTATACTTTTTTTCCGCTGGGATTGTTGGGCTAGTAGTCTAGTATTAGCATAAAAAAATTGATACACATAGCATCAATGGTTCAGAAGAAATATGTATCCGAGTATCAAAAAATGCTACTTTTCAGGAGAAGCATTTTTCTAAAAAGCTTGAATCATCACCTGCCAACTTCTATTTTCCTTATAATTCTATGTAAAAATCAATTTTCTAAGGTCTCTGGATAACCTCCTAGTAATGGTTATACTCAGGTTTTGTTTGCATTACTCTTTTCTTATGAATAATTTTTTTTTTACGTGGTAAATTTTAGTTTAAATGTGGTTCCGTGTTAGACATTTTTTTTAAAAAACAACCGAGAAAAGCTCTATTTTCTAACCTTCAATATGCATTTTAGATAACTTCTGGTGGTCGGATTCACATGGGACCAAGACCGTCGTGTTCTGGATAATATCTACATTAAAAATAAAAAAAATCATTTTTTTACCGAAATTCGGTCTAGCTCCCCTTAAATTAACGAAATTATAAAAATCAATTTTTTCCAGTCTTCTGGTAAAATTCCCTGACTTTTCAAGAAAGTTTAGAATTCCTTGACATTTCCAGGTTTTCCAGGAATGTGCCATCATACTATGCCGTTTCCAGATCATAAAACAGAATTAAGTTTGAAAACAGTTTCAACACAAACAGTTTATAAAGACAATTTACCTTAAGTGCCGGATTTACCTTAAGTGCCGCTCTATACATTCCTCAAAAATACTGATTAAACTAGGTCAAAGTCTTTCTGAAAAAAATCACGTGAACAACCCCTTAAAATAAAATATAATAAAAAGAGAAAGCACGTTTCTTGAAAACAGTACCTGAACTAATAGTGCGTATTTCATCTCCTTTTTTAAGTTACTAATGTATATTTCTTATGAAAACGTGTACCAATAAATTTTATGACCTAGTCCACCGGGGTGCGATATTAGATATAAAATATTCAATAATATTTAAAATTTGGTTTGTTTTAATGTTAGTTTGTTATTAATCATTTTTAAATTTTCGTATTAATATTATTTTTTTATCTTTTGTATATAATTTTTAATTTCTACACATATTTTAATATAGTATTATTACTACCTTATTTATAATTTTTCTGTTTATATCAATATTTATAAAAATTTGCAAGCTGTAGTGTATACTTATATAATTTTTTTTTTTTTTTTTTGTAAATTTTTTGTAACAATGCTTGCAAGGTCAAAGAGAACGCCAATAACAGAAGCTGAAAAAGTAAATAATAGCTAATTTTTGTAACTTTTATAAATTATATAATTTCACCACTTTTGTATATTTTTCTAAATTTTATAAATTATCAAATAAATAAATTTTAAACTATATAAACGTTCACTAATAAAATCAAAAATATATAAATGAAAATTAATTGCATATAATAACGTATTCATATAATACACAGTAGCATACATAATGCAATTCAAAAATAAGAATATTTTTCCGTAGTACGCACTCGAGTATACAAGGTTTAGTTTTCATTTCCTAAAACATGTATGAAACGAGTGATTCTTTGACCTAGTTTAACTAGTATTTTTGAGGATACTATAGGCTCAGTGAAAAATGCCGCCTCTAAAAAGGTAACAAAAAATTTTGCCGCCCTTTTTGCCAAATTTGCCGCTCCTAAAAGTGGTCGCCCTTCTTAAAAAACGTAAGTGACGAGCAAAAAAAAAAATTCTACATTTTGTCAAATTATTAAATATTTCTGTTAATCGTTATACAATTTTACAATGAAATAATTTTCTATTGATCAGGGCTGGGAGCTATTTAAAATGATTTCATTTTCTATTTTAAATAAGTTCGGTCAAAACATTTTCCGTTTTGTATTTAAAAAGAAAATTTGAATCCATTTTACATTTAAAATGAAATTGCATGTATACTCAAATTTATGTGCATAAATTATAGAACTCGAACTGAACGATCTGAAGTCTAACAAATTGTAAATTAAATGTAAATTTATTTAATGGATTCAAATTTTTGATAACTCGAGTTGCAAAGTCACGGGAGTTAAATTTATTACTAGAGTTGTAGTTCTCTTAAATCAAACTTTTCTGTCTTAAGTTGTGTACTATTATCTTTAAGACACGGCGATAAAAAATGTTTTGTGTTACAAGTAGATGATTTTCATAATTTAGAAGTCGCAGTTGTAGGGTAGTCAAGGTTTGAATATGTCAAGACTGAATTAAATTTTACAATATTTTAAAGTAGCAATATTTCAAGAGTTAAATTTCGTTTTCATATCATGTAAACTTTACAAAATTTTCTCAAAAGACTGCCTTTATTTAATTTCAGTACGTTTAAAATTTTCTTAACTTTTTTTTTTTAATATTAATAAAAAAATTTATAGAATTTAAAGTAAAAAAAGCATTTGGCATTAGGGTTTCCGATCTCGATTCGATTTTATCGAAAATCGATTTTTGGAGAGCCGATCTTCGATTTTTCGAATCGATTCTTTGGAGAGTAAATCGATACAGAGGTCGTGAAAAATTTACGGGATCGGAGATCGATCTTTTCGAATTTAAATTAGGATATTTTTAGTAAAAATATGATATTTTTTCAAAATTATTGTAAAATATATTTTAACTATTTATGTTATCAAATAATTTTACCACTTTTATGATTCATTTATAGAAAATTGAGTCAAATTTTGGAATTATGTGACACTTTTAGCGCAAACTGGAAACCATTTTATTCATATTAAATTCAGCAGTTCATCTTCAAAAAAAATTAAAAACTGATTTGTGATGACCCAATAAGAAACTTCATTAAAACTTTTATATATCTTTTATTTTCTGCAAGTACAAAAACTGAATCGATTTTCGTCAGATCGATCTTTTATAAGCCGATTTTCTCCTGCATCGATTTTTGGTTTGACGATTCGAATCGATCCACAAGATCGATTTTTTGGTCAGAGATCGGAAACCCTATTTGGCATTTTATAATCCATTTTAAAAGGCTATTTTCGATTTTCTATTTTAAATATGTTCAGCAAAACCATTTTCCATTTTGCATTTTGAATACATTTTTTAAAACCATTTTCTGTTTTAATTCTATGAACCATTTTTCCTGCTGGTAGTTACGTATAACCAGTGGTAGGTTTACACTACGGGCACGCGGGGCAGAGGCCCCGGGTGGCAAATTTTTAGGGGCAGTTTCCTCGCGTTAACTTTTCTATTTCTTGAATTTTTTCCACAGAAGTACCATGCTTTGGCAATTTTATATTAACTTCATACTGAACCAAAGCTTTACAGAATCCTATGAAATAAAAATTTTCGTTACTTACATTTTAAATAATTATTTTGAAATTGTGAAATTACCCTTACCTTTTAAAATAACAATGATTAGGAACATATTAGAGGCTATGTCATTTCGAAAACTTCCATGAAACTGAATTAAATATGAGAATAAAATCGTTATTCTATTTTCAGTAAACACAATAATAAATTATTAGAAATACTCCAATAAAGTACCTAAAACTGAATTACATAAATTATCGAAATATTGTAAATTTTAAAAAAATTCCTTAAAACAAGGTCAGTTTTTTTACCATTTAATGACGTTCCGCGTTTTCTTAATTTTTTTAATTAGTTACAATCCAGGTAGATAAATTTTAGTTGTAAGTCAATGTAAACACAAAATATTGAATAAAAATTAATAAAATTTTGGTATTTAAAGAGCTGACATTTTGAATTAGTCATTTGTGTTGTATACGGTAAAGCCATCTATGTAGCATAAATACAATTACTGTTTAGCTGCACAATTATTTAACGTAAATAACGATGGCTGTTTGAATAAAGCACTCTTAAATTCCACAAAATTAACTTAAATAAATCACTTTTAAGCGCGAAAGTTGCAAAATTTGAAAAAAAATTAAGGTAAAAATTTTTATTTTTTTATTTTTTATTTCTGTTGCTTTATTGAATAATTTTTATCAACAAATAAGTATACTATTCCATTTAAAAAAAGGTAAGTTTGTATCATAGCTCGAAACCCAAAAGAGCTATAAAGCTCCTAATTGGTTGCCCGCGTCGATATCTACAACTATTATTTGAACAATTTTTCGATTAAATCAACGGTTTGGCTGTAATAAAAATAGCAACTCCCGAAAAACTATATTACATAAATTATATATATATACATATATATATATATATATATATATATATATATATATATATATATATATATATATATATATATATATATATATATTTATATATATTTATATATATATTATAAATAATATGAAGTATGATATGATATTTAATGTAGCAGAAAGGTGTTTATTTATATTTGGTGGATAATCTTTAGAACTAAATTTTATTGAATGTAAATTAATCTGCTAATATTTTTAAATGTTTGTAGGTGTATGAAATAGCGCAGAGTAAGGGCGCGTAATCAAGAATGCACCTACACTCGACTGTTCAGAGCCAACGCCAATACCATAATATAGAACGATCACTCGTATCGTGATTGACTGACGGACGTGACTCTAAAAGAGAAAGTGCTGAGGACCCACCCAAGATAATATCTTAGGTCCAAAGGTTGAAGGAAGGATCAATTGACAAACAATATTTTAAACTGTAATAAAATATATTTACAATTATTTATTTATTTACAATGTAAGAGAAAATTCGTTTAACAATAAAATTGAACTTTGAAGCGAATACAACTCTATACTTCTTTAAGCATTTAACAATATGCGACAATAATAAAATATTGTATGAAAGTCATATGTAAAGAAATTTATCAAATTAAACTTGAAAAGTTTGTAAAGTCTTTCCCTTTGCGAGGACCTAGGGCCGACGCAGGAAGTATAATTCACGAAATGAAGTTCGAGAATGTATACGTAATCAACAATGAAATAATTAAATGAATATATCAATTGATACACATGAGCACCCGTCTCATATGAAAGAAATCAATTGAGAATAATTCATGACTGCATATCTATTTAGGAAAAGAATGTACTTACAATTCTATAATTTCATATGCAGATTAAAATATACGAACGAGGTTTCATTGTAGATAAATCACATCTGACGATCTTGTAGGATAAAATAAAATAAAATCGATTAGCAATCGATACCCATTGTTAAATAATATTATTACTACTGTATGTATTTGCAAGTAAACTGAATAGCTAACTACGTTTAAGTACTGCCCGTGAACTGTTGTACTTTAACTCAACTCACTGCGTACTCCAACTGATTGTTCGATGTGATTTAGCCACCAATCAAACCTCTGAAATTACGTGTACATTTTCTAGAAAAGACGAATATGAAAACAAATATAATTATGTATAAACAAGTTATATAAAATTTAATTAATTAATCATGATCAAGTTAAAATTAATACTATGAGATGGTGAACTGATTTGTTATTAGACTAATACAGATCATAGCATGTAGAAAAAGGTTAATTCGCTTTCTCATAGATAGATGGCGAAACTAATTCCATAAAAAATAATGGCACAATATATATATATATATATATATATATATATATATATATATATATATATATATATATATATTAGCTGTGAGATCAATTTTAAATTAGATATTCGGAAATTCTGTACATCAATTATTTATAACGCCTGGCTCCGCTCGTCAAACGACTCTAAAGTAGCAATCTTCATATTTCAATTCGCCACAGGAACTGATTCTAGTGTCATCTGGTGGTTAAAAATAAAATCTCTCTATGACAAGTGAATTTTAAAAAGAAATAGGAAAGTACAAACGTAACCAACTTTTTTTTTTTAACATAATTGATAATAAACAATTTGAAATAAATATCAATGATATTATTAAGTATTTGGGTAATTCTAAAAGACTCTTAGTTGAAGGAGAACAGGTTTATAAAGCAAACCACATTATTGCATGTGGTTTGAAAGAAACAAGAAGCTCAGAATGCATACAAATAGCTGCTCTTTGTCAATCATCGTCTTAGGTGCAACAAGTGCATCAAATTGAGATGAAGCTAGAACTTATCAGTAATGAGATAAATATTTGTGCAAAATGTTCTTGTATTGCGGGTGGAGGTAGAAAATTTTTCTCCATAATGATACAAATTTCTTAATTGTTATTATGAAATTCTTTCTAAACTGAACTTAATCCTACATTTCTATCCTTTCTTTTAAAATTTATTTCTAGCAATGATATGACTGGGTTAGAAAATGGGGGAAATATAAAAAAAATAAATGTGATGAATATGCTGCTGGTATCCCTCTTACTGAAATGTGTCATTTTCAGGACAATAATGATGAAAGTTGTAAAGATTTAGATGACGATGAACGTAAACTTTACTCCAAAATGTTAATCCAAGGTACTTCCTTTATTATAATTAATACAAATATACAATAAAATACTGTATACATATAGAAAGGTAAATATTCTTTTCGAGTACATTTAAATCTATAAAAATAATTACTAGTAGGAAACAAATCAGATTTTAAAGTGTCGATGACAGATTCGGATTCTTGATAGCATACTACATTTTTAATGCTTTTAACCATTTTTTCTTTAATTTTTCGTCACTGGGAAATTTATGAAGTCTTTTTTTACACTGTGATACATTACATAATTTAAGTAAATTCTTTTTATTTATTTCACTCATTACAAATCACAATAAACAATTGTCACAGCCCATGTATAAATACGACTTGTCATAAATAGCTTTTATTTTCAACCACCAGATGACACTAGAATCAGTTCCCGTAGCGAATAGCATGGCTAATTTCCGCACCTTTATGTACTATCGTATTGAGACCATTGATATAGAAGAATATGGATGGAGACTATTTCTTAAGAGAGGGACAAGATATAGTTTAATATGATATGTTAGAATGAATACGTAGATTCTTTTGAATGTACCACAAAAAATAAAAAACAAAAGAGTAAATATACACTATAACACGTGCAAATAAGCACTAAACATCCAGTCCTACAAAAAATTAAATTTAAAATAAAATTAGTAAACGTAATACACCGTAAATATAATATTTGGGTAAGTAAATATTGTATTGATCAATAAATGCAACCATTTCTAGGGAAAATTTGTTAATTTTTCTACATTTTTCATCTAAAAAAACAGGTTTATAATAAGCGGAAAAATACCAATTTTGACATTACACAAAGTAAAGGAAATATCGAAAAAGGAATCATTCTACATAAATAAGGAATTCGTTTTTTAGTTAAAATATGTGATAATAACGACCAAAATTTTAAAAATATTGTAAAAAATAAAATTATGTAAAAATTAAAATATAGGTTAGATTGACCCTTCATTCCAGTAGCGTCTTATATGTAAAATTAATGAGCATATAAAAATTTAACTTCAAGATCATGTATTTTGTTTGTATTTATTTATTTATTTATTAATAAACTGTATAGTTTTATTTATGTTTGTGTCTACTTTTATCAAAAAGATATGTCTTATTAGTGATGGAAAATTATAAACCAAAACGTAATCTTATATTGTTATAATAATCGTAAATTGTTATAAATTGTAAATAATCGATTAATTTGAGCAATTTTTGTTTTCAGTTTATGGTAATTTATAATATTCTTTAAGCACCGTTAAAAAATACAATAATTTAGTAGACAATTAAGAATTCGAAAAATTAACTGATAAAATAGTCGAACAGCATTCTTAAGGAGTTGATTATTGAATTAACTAGAACAGATATTAAAAATAATTAATTAATTGTTTATGTTTTTATATAGAAATCACAATTATAAGAAAAATATACTAAATATATTGTTTTAAAAGCAATGGCAATGTTTTAATTAAATTAAAACCGTTACTGTATATTTACAAAATGACGTCATTCATAATACGCACGTTTAATATTCATAATATGTTGATCAGTATTTTGGGAAATGCTCCTTCCTTTACAATATTATATACCTCTCCTTCTTCCATGATTGAGACTAAAAAAAGCTTGAAAACTGAGGTACGGAGTAAGGAGGGTGTTCTGCATATTTAACTATAGTAGTAGGCATGCCGTTTTTTAAAAAAAAATCTATTTTTGAATCGATTCGTAATTGCCAACAAAAGAATCGATACTTAAATTATCGATTGTATTCAAAATCGATTCCAAGAAATCGATTCAAATTTGCTGTTGCAAAAGTTGCGGTAATTTTTAAGTAAAAATTTATGTATAATTCAGAAAGATGAACTTTCGAAGTCTTTTAAGATGAAAAATATTAAGCCTGTACGTACTTAATTACCAACATTTTCTTAGAATTTTATTCTATGGTACAGAGATGAATCACAACATCACAACAAAGTTGACAATTTTTGTTTTCATTTGATATAAAAATGTTAAGTGCCCTGTAAACGATCAAATTGTTTGTCAAATTTTACGTGTTTGTCAAATTATTTGATAGTATGCAGCTTTGTCTGACGCGTTTGTCAAACAATCTACGTGTTTGACATGTTTGATGAAAATCTTGATTGATCAACTTGTTTGACGTGTTTGACCAACAAGTTTGAAGGTGAGCGGCGGTGTTTGTTGTGTTTGTCAAACAAGCTCTATTAAATTGCCCCGAAATGAATAGCAAATATGACAAAATTTTTGCAAATCTCTGTACGAGCAACATTTTTTCCGTAATTTTCATTATTTATTCTATGTTTGGCCAAGTTTAATCTAACAAAATTATTTTATGGGGATCACTAATGTGACAAACTACGGGCAAGTTTGTCAAATTTGTTTGAGCTTTGGTTTGATCGTTTAAGCTCTTGTTTGATGAAAACGTGAAGTTTGACAAACAAATTTGTCAAACAAATTTGATCGTTTACAGGGCACTTTAGTCAAATTCATATATATAAAGAAAATGACTCATTTCAAAAATAAAGTTTTGTCACATATAAAAGATATAATTTCTACTATCCTTTTTCAATATATTAGATAGTAGATCTTCTGAGAGATAGCTATATTACGAGTCTGTCTAAGAGATACATTTATGAGAATGACTCATTTGCAGTTGTCGTTGCTTTCTCTAGAATTGTATAAATATTATCTAAATTGTACTAAATGTTGAGAAGTTTTTATTTAATAACATACAAAGTTTTTTTTATAGATTAAGGGATAAAAAAAAATATGAAAGTTTTTTTTTTTGCTTTAAATTTCCCGCATAAACTTTATTGTTTTGTATATGGTACAGTTGTCAGCAATTTGATTTGAAATGCATAGACAACTGATAATATGCATTTGATGCGTTTGATGCTTAAAATTTAATAATCGTAATAGGTACCGATAATAAATATAAATTAATAAATAAATAGCAACGTATAAATAAAATAAAAAAGCAATTTATGTTTTGAAAAAAAAATCGTTTCGCGATTTCCATAAAATAAAAATCGATGTGTGAATCGATCTCAAAATCAATAATCGATTAAAAATCGGTTTCCATACTTCCGATTAATCGATTTATCGATTAAAAAACGACATCCCTATATAGTAGTAGATTATATATCTATGTATTTAATACTATTCGGAGCTATCCCAGTGAACATTTTTCTGTAAATTTTATGTCACAGTGACAGAACTGAAAGTTACGTGTTACATAAAATGTGAGTCACATATGACTCACATGAAACTTACAATTTCCCACTTATAAACGTAACATTGTGACGTAACATTGTTATGTTCTTGTTACGTTTCAGGAAAATATAACATTGATGTTACCTTATAGATAAAAATACGCCTTACGCCTTCTTTTGCAAAAAGCAAATTCAAAATTCCCTTTTTTTTGTTTCTTATTAACATTACATACACATATTACCAACTTATTGTTCATATACATACACCTAAATTATTATTGTTTTTTTTTTGACTGTTGCAGGTTGCAGGATTCGATTTATTATCCAAGCTGAAGCATCATTTAAATTATCGACAGTCTTAACCACTAAACCAAACTCACTTATTTATTCTCATCGTTATATATTAATATATATCACAAAATAGTAAATAAAGCCTTACAAGAATTTGAGTTTCATTTTTAAATTAATAACAAAATTAACGTTGTTTTAACGACGTATTAACGTTTTTTTAATGAAATGTCACAATCATGACTCTTTTGTTGTTTTTGTGACGTATCGATAAGATTCCTGCAGTTAATACGTCACAAAAACATAACATAAGAGTACTGCTGTGACGTTTTGTTCAAAGTAACATTGTTAGGTCATCGGGACATAACAAAAGAGTCATGATTGTGACATTTTAATAAAGTAACGTTGATACGTCACAAAAACATAACATAAGAGTCAGTTCTGTGAGGTTTTATCAAAGTAACATTGTTAGGTTGCGAAGACATAACATAAAAGTCACACTGGGACGTTTTATCAAAGCAACCTTGATACATCATCTAAACGTAATATAGCAGTCACAAATGTGACATTTTATTACAGTCACAATGGCATGTAACTGTTACGTAACATACAGGTAACAATTAAGTATATAACATAAAACTCTAATTTTATATATCTGTTATGTCACGTTGCGTTTAGAAGAATAAAATTTTGCACAGGAGTTCCCTATGTAATTTAGGTGAGCACTAAGAAAGGATCTTTGAAAATTCGCCCCCTAAGTGGATTTAATAGGGGATGAAAATTTGTATGTAAATTCGTTATTTTTGAAGTTAGTGGTATTTAAAAATATGTTACTAATGTTACTATGGCTATTAAAATAAATAATATATTATTGAATTAATCTTCATTGCCTGACAGACAACGTCCCAGTGAACATTTTTCTGTAAATTTTATGTCACAGTGACAGAACTGAAAGTCACATGTTACATAACATGTGAGTCACATATGACTCACATGTAACTTACAATTTCCCACTTATAAACGTAACAATGTGACGTAACATTGTTATGTTCTTGTTACGTTTTAGGAAAATATAACTTTGATGTTACCTTATACATAAAAATTACGCCTTCTTTTGCAAAAAGCAAATTCAAAATTCCCCTTTTTTGTTTCTTATTAACATTACATACAAACATTACCAACTTATTGACATATACATACACCTAAATTGTTATTATTATTATTTTTTTATCTTTTTTGTTGACTGTTGCAGGATTCGATTCATTATCCAAGCTGAAGCATCTTTTAAATTATCGACAGTCTTAACCACTAGACCAAACTCATTTATTCTGATCGTTATATATTAACACTTTCAGTCCCACGGCTTCGGCATCCGAAACCAAACAAAACATCCTCAGAGGCCGACCGCGATGGTTGCGCATTATGTGTGCGATGTTTACGATGTTTACCGTCATTCATCACACGGATGTGTTCCTATTCACACAAATACATACCAACACACACTACTCGTTTCGTTTCTATGCTTTCTAATGTATAAAAAATTTTAAGATAAACAAAAAATACATAAAAAATATAATTTATATTTTTAAATAAAATTGATTTGAATGTCAGTGTATATGTAGTATGTACGTATGTTTACAGTTTTACACATACATGTTGAACTGTGTTGAATCTATTCAGTGTTTCAATTATTTTATTTTATGTATTTGTTGATATGTATAAAATTTTTTTTTTAAATATTTCCGGCTTCCGGGGAAGTTTACTATGAAAGTGCTCGGGCCTCATAGTGTTAATATATATCACAAAATAGTAAATAAAGCATTACAAGAATTTTCATAAAAGTTTCATTTTTAAATTAATATGTAACAAAATTAACGTTGTTTTAACGACGTATTAACGTTGTTTTAATGAAATGTCACAATCATGACTCTTTTGTTATGTTTTTGTGACGTCTTAGTATTAATAAAACATTCTTCCATCCATTTCATCCATCCATTTTTGTATAAGTCGATTTATGTTATTTGTTATATGGTTAACCCCATAACCCATATAACAACCCTAAGAGCACAAAATATTGCTGCAATGTTGCTGGAATGTTGCCAAGTTGCAGGTAATTACCAATGTTGCAGGAATATTGTCTGAATGTTACTAACTTGAGCATAATTGCCAATATTACAGGAATATTGCAGTAATATTTTTTGTAATATTGCATTTGTAACATTGTTTCAATGTTATTGTCATGTTACAAAAAAAATATAAGAGCTGTCCAAAATTTTGGAATATGTAGTATATTATAGAAATGAAGGCATATCAATAGATGAAATAAAACAGTACAACTAAGGAATCATGAGGAAATAAATTATTTCAATCCTTAGATTAGTATTTCCATTATTTGGATTAAGGTTAAAAAAATAAATATTATTTATAAGGAGTTATACAAGATAAATATTTTTACATATTTTTGTTGTATGTATTATTATAATAACATATAATCCCATTCGGCATCAATATTAAAAAGATGTCGTAATGCTAAGTTGTTCCTGATGAATATTTTTTATTATAATTCATTATAGGTTAGAAAATGCTTTCATTAGTTTGACTGATCACTTAAATCACGTATAGACTTATTGATTATCTTAGACTACATTTTGTTATTATTAATATTTATTAGTGTTAGTATTATGTGTTTCACCAAACAATTTAAAGTGTATTAATCGTATTAATTTTTAATAATAAAGAATCAACTAAACTGTACTTTTATTAACAATTTTATTTACAATTAACCTCAAATTTCTAACACGTAATGTTAATGATGTTAATTTTATAAAATTTATTAATGATTATAAATATTATTTCCATCCATGTAAATATTAGGTTGGCTATTTATTTTTTTAGCCCCGAAAAAAATTTATAGAATTAAATTTGGAGTAAAAAAAATTATTAGCCAACCTAATAAGTAATATCAAAGGTTTATTCGAATTTCGGACAGGATAGAAACAAGTACTAAACTTTCCAATTTTTTTGGTAAAAGTTAGTATTGTTTTTATTATCAATTATAAATAAATAAATATCTGTTATATATATATGGAGGGTCAGTGTAAAAGTGAACCAAGTCCATAAAAAAATTTTTTTTTAAAAATGCGTTTAAAGTTTGAGAAATTACAACACTAACGAAAAAGGCATTTTAAAAAAAAATTTTATGGACTTGGTTTACTTTTACACTGACCTCTCCATTATATATAATTTAAAAAAAAAAGTATTATTGCTATAATATTGCAAGGCAATATTTTCTCAATGTTGTGGTGCAATATTCCTTCAATCTTGCTAGCAATATAACGGGGCGATTATAGGAATATTGCTGGAATATTGCAGGAATATTGCCTGCAATATTTCAAACTTTCCAAATAATATTGCTGCAATATTGCAGCAATATTTTGTGCTCTATGGGAAATAACATAAATCGACTTATACAAAAATGGATGGATGAAATTTAGTTACATCAGACGCCAACAGGGGATAGATTAAAAAAAAAACTGCAGGAATCTTTAAATTGATAATTCCTCGCGAATTGATACATTTAAAATTAATATGGTAACAAAACATTTCAAAAAAGTGACAAGTGAAATGTTTTATTAATATTGATACGTCACAAAAACATAACAAAAGAGTCATGAGTGTGACATTTCATTAAAACAACGTTAATACGTCGCAAAAACATAATATAAGAGTACTGTTGTGACTTTTTGTTCAAAGTAACATTGTTAGGTCATCAGGACATAACAAAAGAGTCATGAAAATTGTAGCACAAAATCGTAATGCGCAAGCCAGAGGAGTATACATTTAGCACTACTTTAATTTATTAATGCCTTGTCATGAAATGAAACAGTTGTCATGAATTGACCAAGTGGGCCAAATAAAAGACGATATTCTTTATTACTTAAGTGTAAAATAATAATAATAAAATTAGTTTTTTATAAAATTTATCAATGGGCCATTAGAATTTAAATAGCATATATTCACCCGTATCTCAAAGCATTGGAAAATACCCTGTGTTTTTCATCTTTTTCTCTATTAAAATTACATTTATTTTATACATAATATTTTTTTAGGTAAAGGATAGAAAATGATGTTGTTTCGTTGATAGTAACCAGAGAGCAAAGAGAACGAACATTACTATGTCTATACTAGGGAAACGAGCGTAACCACAAAGGATAGAAAATAACTCACCACTATGTTATATATGTGCACGCGGAGTTGTGTGTGTTAGTCCGTTGAATGTTGTGTGTATTAGTGTCTTGCATACATATATGATGGTGGTGTACGTGGTGGTGGGACATATGATGTACGTATACCACGTACATATAC
The DNA here is from genome assembly GCA_035578155.1 of Brachynemurus nebulosus. NCBI lineage: Eukaryota > Metazoa > Arthropoda > Insecta > Neuroptera > Myrmeleontidae > Brachynemurus > Brachynemurus nebulosus. The sequence continues at coordinate 56,910,590 of JAPWDM010000004.1, read as the reverse complement.
CGTGTTAATACGAGAGGTAACAATATAACAACAATTGAAACATACCCATTGAGTGCTGCCGAATGAATGAGGACTAAGCAGCCTAAGATGCACATAAAAGCACATAAGTGATTGCAGAAAAGAGATAGATGTATTCGTTCTACATATTTGTTCTGTGATAGTAACGGTCGATGCAAAAACTTAAAGCAAACCGCCTACAGGTATTACGTAGAAAATTCATATTTTAGTAAGTGTAGATAAATAATGAATACTTATATGAGTCATTTCAAAATATAATATAAAAATATAACATCTAAAATTATATTATTGCATTATTGTACACCCAGGAATCTAGGATTATACATTGTACAAAATACAAATGCTCGAATTATTGTACGGTTGCCAGCCCTGGATATCAATATACATCAAACTGTTCTTTTTAGGCTTAATACATAATACACAATCAATGAAATAAGGAATAAGAAATAAGAAGTATGCCATCTAGTGACGTTGAATGAAACTCTAACTTAACTGCTCATAGGTATATGTATTTAGCATAGAGAATAACACTATATATATATATATATATATATATATATATATATATATATATATATATATATATATATAGGAGAGCACTCACTTAAATTATAGGATTTTTCTTAGCAGGTGGTTATTAAGGTACTGAATTCAGAGGGCAGTGCAGTAACACTGCACAACATATTTAAAAAATTGGTAATTGTAGACGATGCTACTAGCTGATATGTAAAGTCGTATAGCTACCGTGTGAAAATGTAAAGTCGTATATCTTCCACACGTTCAAAAATATTAATTAAAAATCTTTAAATAAATGAAATATTAAACCTATCGTTATCCAAAATTAAAAATTAGTGTTTGTAAAACAAAGTAAAATAAAAATTAGTATATACGAATAAGTTAAATAGTATAAAACTTAAATTTTTAAATTGAACGGAACATAACCTTTATTTATAGTTTTGAAAAGGACTTAAGTTAGCTTCAGATGAAACGTCCTGTTTACAAGTATGTATTCAAATCCTATGTGTAAACATAAACAATAAACTGATTATAATTTAAACAAAATAAAAATAAAATAAAATAAAAAAATAGTGAATGTTATTTAAAATTTTAGAAGTATATACATAATTTTGGAAAGTTAGTAAACCATTTTGTTGTGTGAAATATTATATAAATAAACTGGTAATTTATCAAATAATTAATAAACTGACTTGTAGCTTTTGTTATGATATCAATCTTATCAATTTTGTATGTAAACTGTAGACTGTCTTAGAAAATATAAATATCAATTGAACATAATTACATAACTCTGCTTTATATTTATATTGTTATTATTGAATTATTGTGTTTAAATGTTATAATCGTAAAATGGAAAAATTAAACTCAAAGTTGGACACTATATTAGAAAAATTACAGACATCAGAAGATTTTTTTAAAAATGAAATACAAGAACTAAAAAAAATATGTGTTAGTAACAGTGAAAGATATAATGAGCTTGAGAAGAAAGTAAATCAACAGCAGGATGCAATTACAAACTTACGGAAGAGTTTAAATAGAAATAATTTAATAATATATGGAGTGGACGAAAATGAGGAAAACCCAAATCAATTAGAAGAAATATTGATAGATATATTCAAGGTAAAATTGGAAATTAAAATAGAAGCTAGTGATATCGAGTTCAGTTACCGTCTTGGAAGTCGTGATAACAATAAACTAAGACCAATCAAAATGGGTTTTGTTAGTAACAAAATTAAAATGACCGTTTACAAAGAAAGGCTTAAACTTAAAGGCACTAAAATCTACTTAAAACATGACTTACCGCTGGAAATCAGGATGAAAATCAAAGAAAAAATAGCGGAAAGTAACAGATTAATGGATCAGAAACAAAATACTAAAAAACGACCTCTAGTACTACAATCATCAGAAGAAGAAAGCTTCCAGAGTCCAATTAAGCAGGATATAAAAAAAATAAATACAACTCGAGAGGTTGAGATAATACAAGCTGAAGATAAAAAAACTGAATAATGGTTTTCACACTCATTTGAAAGAAACGAAAAAACAAAACTATGGCGAAACTGGATATTTCCATGATACATTAACAATTGTATATTGGAACTGTTGTGGAATAAAAAATTTTTATGAGTTTTATACAAATTTTAGGAATATTGACATAATATGTCTAATAGAAACATGGCAAATGGAATATCCTGTTTACTTAGAAAAATTATTTCCAAATTATATAATTATATTTAATCCAGCAAAGAAAATTGCTGTAAAGGGACGTGCTTCGGGTGGTATTATAATAATCATTAAGAAAGATTTTCATTCGAATTTAAAAATTTTGTATTTTACAGATAAATGTATTGTGTTCAGAGTTCAGCATCAAAATGAAAGTTATGCCATAGGAACGGTTTACATACAGGAGGAAGCAGATATCCAAAAACTGAATGAAATTTTGGTTGAAATGGGGGAGAGAGTAGAACATTCTATTATTGGAGGGGATTTCAATTCACATATCGGTGACCTGAACTCATTCGAAAAAGATGAATTTCTGCAAGGTAGTTATTTGTATAATGATAGGAAAACGCTAGACCTTAGAATAGACAAAAGGGGAAGAGATTTGGTAGACATTATGGAATCTAATGGCCTTTTAGTTCTTAATGGAAGGGCTCAAGGGGATCGACCCGCTAAATTTACATTTATAAATCAAATAGGTAAAACCATAATAGATCATGTCTGGGTGCATTATTCTAATTTAAACAATATAGTGAATATGTATGTACGGCATGATTTGTTTGGTTCTGATCATTTTCCATGTGCTGTGAAATTAAAAAATATATTTGATACAAAAGTCATTAAGCATAGTTTAAATCTGGGAAATGTTAGTATACAAAAAATGAAATGGGTGCCCGATCGTGGAAAGGAATATGCGCAGTGTCTTGACGATATTTTAAATGAAATACATGATGCTCAGCCCACTTATCAAATATTGAAAGATTCAATAATTAAAGTTGCAAATCTGTTAGATATGCGATTTATGGTTAAAATTAGTAATCAGTATCAAAATAAGCCCTGGTATAATAAAAAATGCACAGAATATAAACGTGAATGTAAAAATTTATTAAAATGTTGTAAAAAATCGGAATTTAGTGATGTCGAAAATGTTAACAAATATTTAGAAGCAAAAAAATGCTATAAAAACGTTCAAAAAGAAGCAAAAGAATGCTATTACGAAAATCTTAAATTAATGGTGTCAAACAGTAAAAATTCAACAGAATTCTGGTCAGCTATTAAAAAATTTAAAAAGAATAAATTTACTAATCTAAATAGTATAGAAATAGATGAATGGGATACATATTTAAAAGCCAGTTTTAACAAACATCTAACACGCTATGATGTTCTTTTCTACGATTGCGCTCACCCGTATCTAGATAAAGATATTGAATTTTCTGAATTAACACTATCCTTGAAAAAATGTAAAAATAATAAAGCACCTGGGGAAGATCTAATAACATACGAATTTTACAAAAATATGAGTAATAATAGTAAGAAATATCTGCTTTCCATTTATAACCAAATAATGAAAACTGAACAAATACCTAAAGAATGGGGGAAAGTTAACTTTAATATGATACATAAAAAGGGAGACCCAAAAGTCTTAACAAACTATCGACAAATAGCACTAGTGAACACAATTGTAAAAATATTCACACAAATTATTGCGAATAGAATTCATTTGTGGTGTGAAAGTAATAACATATTTTCAGAATATCAAAGCGGGTTCAGAAGAAATCGGGGATGCGTTGACAATATATTTGCACTCAGCTCGCTGATAAATTTACAACTTAGACTACCTAAGAGAAAACTTTTTGCTGTATTCGTTGATTTTAGTAGGGCGTTTGACACCGTCAGACATGATCTATTATGGAAAAAGCTTTTTAAGGTGGGGATTAGTGCAAAATTGATTAGAATAATTCAAAACTTGTATAAACATGCAGAAGTTTGTATTAAACAAATGAGTTCAAAAACTGATTATGTAAGGCTTTCAGAGGGTGTTATGCAAGGCGAATGCTTAAGTAGTCTTTTATTCATATTGTTTATTTCTGATCTAGAAGAATATCTAATTGAAAATCAATGCAGTGGTACACCACTGGATTCACAAAATGATGTAATGATTCTGGGGTATGCGGATGACATGACTCTCCTCTCGGACACCTATTACCAAACAATCAAACAGTTGAAAGTGTTAGAGAGATATTGTGAAGAAAACTGCCTAAATATTAATACTGAAAAAACTAAAGTTTTAATTTTTCATAAAGGGGTGATAAGGAAAGATAAATACAATTTTCAATTGAATGGAAAAAAACTAGAAATAGTTTCAACAATTGTATATCTTGGGGTATTATTTTCCTCATCAGGCCTAAATGATAAAATGGCAAATAGGGCAGTCGGGAGGGGAGCTGTGGCATCCGCAAATGTCAGGGGAATTATTAATAAAATTCAGTCAAATATATGGGAGAGCATTTTAGTGCTATACAATTCTATGATAACATCAGTGGTGTTGTATGGCTCGGAGGTCTGGGCTCTTAAGAGTTATGATATATTAGAAAAAGTACAGACTAAATTTTTTAAGAGTCTATTTCTCTGGCCTATGACAACGCCAAATTATATTTTGAGAATTGAATTGGGTTTGCAAAAAATTGAACTGAATATTTTCAAAAGAGCTTACCAATGGTGGATAAAAATTCTTCGAATGAATAACGCACGTTTGCCAAAATTGATTTTTATAATAGGCTGATTGAGATCGATTCAATAATAGGAGCTGCTAAGCCTCGTTATAGTTGGTGTACTGAAATGATAAAGTGTTTGGATAAAATAAATTGTAAAGAAATATGGATTTCCCAAGAAATAAATGTTGTCGAGTCAAAATTAAATTATGTAATTGATTGTTATAAAAAGTATTTAACTAAAGAAGATTGGGATAGAATCCAATGTTCATCTTATGTCTTGTATAGGAATATTAAACTTGATTCTAAAGCAGCTGAATATTTAATGTTCAATATAAATTTTAAAAAAATACGTGTTATAAGTCAGTTAAGAGTCTCGTCAAATCAGCAAATAAATGTTTTTGATCAAGAACAAAAATATAAAATAAATACAGATATGACTTGCTCTCTCTGCCATTTGGACCGGAATGAAACGTTCGAACATATATTTTATGATTGTCCGTTTTATAATGATGTTAGAATAGACAGACGTCAACCTTGAATACTATCATCAATTTCTTAATGTGGGTAATGTTGAGATGCTGAACTCTGTATACAATTATGTAATAAAATGCCTCCAAGTGAGGGAATTTGTAATGCGTCCTGAGTTTTAAATTTTGTTTTCTTCTACAAATTAAGTTTTATATTATAAATTTATAATAGTACTTTTCAATCTATTCTAAATATTATATTATATTATAGTAACAATAAATATAAATATTTATATAAATATTAAATATAAATATTTATATTTTAGAAATTTATTTCTATTAGATTATAATTAATGTAACTCTTGTGTACCCAAAACCAGCAGTGGTGTATGTTTTTATGATTAAAACTGCTATTTAACTGGTTTTGGGAAAGGTAAACTATGTATATACATTTATATTAATTTTTGTAGCACTTTATATTTTTGTACCAACCCCCTGTAATAGCAATATGCTAAATACAGTAAATAAATACAACAACAATACTAGCTGATATCTGTCGAATTTACTGTTCATAGAACTTTTTCTATTATTTTAGAAATTTATAATTTGTAACATTTCTATAGTAACAATTATAAAAAATTCTATCAAGAAATTTTCATTTTTTTCGAATTGTTCATGAGTAATTCGTCTATTTTTTTGAGTTCAATATTAAATTTAATAATTTTATTTAATTATTATTGGAGGTATGTATAATTAACATTTATTACTTTATTTTTATTTGAAAATAATTACTTATTTTATTATCACAGTAAATTAATTAGAAAATTAGAATACATTTTATCTGTTGCAGAAAAATGGGAGCACACTTGTCAGAAATTAAAATCAGTGATAGTGGTATTCATTTACGAAATATTTGATTAATATATAATTTTGAATAAAAATAAATTTACTTGAGTTTTTAAACAAATATATGAGTTTATAATTATTGTATGAGTTTTAAACTTGAAAAACTGATTAAAATAAAATGCAATTAGGAGAATTTTAGTGGATTATCTTACTAGTAGTTACCTACATTATCGGCAAAGGCTAAAAATAATTTAAAGTTATTATAGTGACATCTCTGTTCTTTTCAAGTGTACTACGCATGATGATTACGACAACGGTGACATCTATACGCTGTACCCCCGTTCTCAGTGTCATAGAGAGGTAATAGTGAGTCAAAAAAATGTATTGAAGTTAGCTATCTTGCAGAAATAAAATTCTGGTGTACTTTATCTATGGTATTTAGGTATTTTTGGCAATTTCCTAGTATACGTGCACAAGAAAAATTATAAAAATTTTTATTTTTATATATTAAACATGACCCAAAACGAACGAAAATTAGTATTAAAATTGGCGCTCACGTTTAGTTTTCGTAAAATTTAATATTCAAAATTTAATTTGTTCATATAAAAAAAACACTTAAAATCGTTTCACAAAACATCCACACGAAAAGGATTAAAAATTTCTAGCTTTGTGTATTAAACATGAATCAAAACGAATGAAAATTAGTACAAAAATTGCGATTTACCTTTAATTTTCGTAAAATTTAATATTCAAAATTTGATTTAGTTGAAATGTAAGCCAGTGAATAGGCTATAAATAAACAGCTTCCTTCAGCTTATTGAATTAAACAGGTTAATCTCTGATATTTTAAATTTCAGACACCAAGTACAATCTTAAATTATTCAAAATCATTAATTTTTTTTTAAATTTATGTACAATCACTTTTGTAAATATAATTGATAAATTTAAAAATTTAAATACGAGACTTGGAAGGAACAAGTAGGAATTCTGAAGTCACTTCTAATTTATATATTTGCCTACCGAAAAGAACGTGAACTAATTGAAATTTCGATGTACAAGAACGAGTTTCGAGTTTTTTCTTCTAATACATTCACTTTTCTACTGGTCCGAGAAACCAATAACAAGCGGTAAATTTCAAACTATTTTTAAAAAAAATTTTTCTTATAAAAATAGTAACTAATCTCACCACCTATAACCTTAACCTAATTAGTTTTTATACCAAAGTCGAAGTATATTCTCAAAACTAACTAAACTAACCCGACCTTAATTAACCTCACTACCTATAACCTTAACCTAATTAGTATTTATACCAAAGTCAAAGTATATTGTCAAAACTAACTAAACTAACCTAACCTTAACTAACCTCACCACCTATAACATTAGCCCAATTAGCTTTTATACCAAAGTCGAAGTATATTGCCAAAACTAACTAAACTAACCTAACCTTAACTAACCTCACCACCTATAACCTTTACCTAATTAGTTTGTGTATCAAAGTCGAAGTATATTGTCAAAACTAACTAAACTAACCTAACCTTAACTAACCTCACCACCTATAACCTTAACTAATTAGTTTTTATACCAAAGTCGAAGTATATTGTCAAAATTAACTGAACCAACGTAACCTCACCACCTATAACCTCAACCTAATTAGTTTTTATATCAAAGTCGAAGTAGATTGTCAAAACTAACTAAACTAACCTAACCTTAACTAACTTCACCACCTATAACCTTAACCTAATTAGTTTTTATATCAAAGTCGAAGTATATTGTCAAAACTAACTAAACTAACCTAACCTTAACTAACCTCACCACCTGTAACCTTAACCTAATTAGTTTTTATATCAAAGTCGAAGTATATTGTCAAAACTAACTAAACTAACCTAACCTTAATTAACCTCACCACCTATAACCTTAACCTAATTAGTTTTTATATCAAAGTCGAAGTATATTGTCAAAAATAACTAAACTTACCTAACCTTAAGTAACCTCACCACCTATAACCTTATCCTAATTAGTTTTTATATCAAATTCGAAGTATATTGTCTAAACTAACTAAACTAGCCTAACCACCCATAACCTTTACCTAATTAGTTTTTATATTAAATTCGAAGTATATTGACAAAACTAACTAAACTAACCTAACCTTAATTAACCTCGCCACCTATAACCTTAACCTAATTAGTTTTTATATCAAAGTCGAAGTATATTCTCAAAACTAACTAAACTAACCTAACCTTAATTAACCTCACCACCTATAACCTTAACCTAATTAGTTTTTATACCAAAGTCGAAGTACATTGTCAAAACTAACTAAACTAACCTAACCTTAATTAACCTCACCACCTATAACTTTAACCTAATTAGCTTTATACCAAAGTCTAAGTATATTGTCAAAACTAACTAAACTAACCTAACCTTAACTAACCTCACCACCTAGTTTTTATATCATCTACCTAAAATTTGAAAAAAAAACTTATAACCTTAACCTAACTAACATATAACATTATTACCTAGTTTTTATATTATCCACTATTTGATCTTTCGGACTAATGTTTCCCAAACTTAGCTTTTTAAATACAATAGTTTTCACCCATTAACGTTCGTTTTTAAATGCAATAGTTTAAATTCCAACATCTAAGGTTGTTGCAATTTAGCCATCTTTTATGTATTGGAAGCAAAACAAAACACTAAATCATATCACGGTCGCATGTACCCTAACTCAAAAGAATAATAAAATTAAAGATGTTTATTTTGTTGTTCGGTTATTTTGTCGTACAGTTACTTTATCGTTCGATTATTTTGTCCACAGTTATTTTGTCGTGCGGTTATTTTGTGCAGTGTTATTTTGTCGCGGTTATTTTGTCCACAGTTATTTTAGCGCGGCACCTTACTGCTCAACCAACATTTGTACAAAGTCGTTACTCTTTGAAGTTTTAAATTTTACACATCAAAAACTAACTTAAAATACTTAAATCACTAATTTCTTTTAAAATGTCCTATAATTTTCGTAAATATTATTTATAAATTTAAAAATTTAAATTTTACAGTTGGAAGGAAAAAGTAGGAACTGTGAAATTTTGGTGTACAGGAACGACTTATGAATGACTTTCTCTTTTAATACGTTCACTTTCCTATTCGTAAGGGAACAAACCTGAAATACGTTTTTCTGTTAAGTTTTCTACTGCGTCACAATGACGTCAAATATTTGAATTTAAGAAAAAAATGGTTACTTTTAATTGTTGAAAATTTTAAATGACAGTTCATGAGTTGGATGATTTTCGTTCAAAAGTGGTATGTAAAGTTTATTTTTATTTTATAATTAACAAATACTTATTTGAAAAACATTGTATGTGTGTGTAAAAAATATTTTCTTCCTAAATTTATCACTTTAAATACCATTCTCAATACACATATACGTGCACCTATCTTCATGTCATATTTTGTTTTGAAAAATGACTTACGATACTCAAAAATAAAAATTTTCTGAAATAAATTTTATTTGTTTTATGTTATTAATTATGTGTTTTATGTTGTTAATTAATATTTTGTGTTATTTTTTTTTATTAATTTGTTTAATAAAGCTAAAATTATCTTTTTTTTTTAAAACTAAATAGTGTTATTAAAATTAAGTGATTGGGTTTGAATGTAACAAAATTTTAAGTACTTTCCCGGTATTTCGTACACTTTAGTAATCAAATTTTGAACATTAAATAAATGATGTTTATAAAGTAAAGGTGAGTGCCAATTTTCATACTAATTTTCATTCGTTTTGGTTCATGTTTAATACACAAAACTAGAAATTTTTAAAACCTATTAGGGTGCCTACACATTCAATGAAATAAGGAATAAGAAGTATGCCATCTAGTGACGTTGAGTGGAACTTTAACGTAACTGCTCATAGATATAAATATGTAGGTACTTTTGTACGTCAAAATTCGTGATTTTTTTCACTTTAGTGACAAAAAAAGTCATCGCGAACGTTATTTTTTTATGAATTTTGATGTACAAAAATATCTAAATACATATACCTATGGGCAGTTACGTTAAAGTTCCATTCAACGTCACTAGATGGCATACTTCTTATTCCTTAGGCTGCGGTTACATTGGATACGAATTCGTACGAAAATTGATTCGTACGAGCTCGTACGAAATTCATTCGTACGACTGTGTGGTTACATTGGATACGGAATCGTAATACGAATTCGTATTTAAATTTAAATTGAAAATCGTTAGTACATATTGCATGATATCAAACAATGGATCCAGTTACCAAATCTTATTTATTAGAATCACCGTTTTCAAAATTTCTAATTATAGAAAACAAACAATTCTGTGTAAACGATTATTTATTATTCATGTAGAGCAAAAAAAGCTGAGTTCTGGAATTACTTTGAGGAAATTTTTCAAGACAAACAGAAATTTTTAGAATATTTGAACATGTCGCAAATCACATTCAATTACATTTTAAAATCTACTGAATTTCAGCTTCAGTATTTAGTTAATTAATTTTTCATTACATATACTTAAAATGTTTTTGTTAGGTTAGGTTAGCTTTATTATATTGTAATATATTTAATTAAAAAATTATCTAAACATTTCCTCTGCCACCTTATTCCACAATTTTTTATTTAACTTTCTATTATGATAATATTTATGCTTTTGATCCCTTGAAGACTGCCTTTGTTTAACAAAAATAATTATTTTTTCTATATCCATTGCATTTTTTTCGTACGAATTCGCCTCAAAAAACAAAATATTTTGGTCGTATCAAAAAGTCGTACGAGCTTGTACGAAAGAGTCGTAAGCAGTGTAACCACGCATATCTAAATTTATGCATTTGTTTAATTCGTATTAACTCGGATAAGTTCGTACGAATGAATTTTCGGATGAATTCGTATCCAGTGTAACCGCTACCTCATTTCATTGATTGTGTATGACCCATACCACACCAAACCGTGACGTCATTACAGTAAGGTGTTTTTAGTCCCAATTTTTTCGGCTCCGCGATGTTAGCTCCCCAAATGTGAAATTTCGATTGACCAATTACGTGATTTAAAAGGTCAGAAAATGGTCATAAATGGTCAATTGGTTTGATTAATTGGTTAGCAATAGAAAATTTTTTATTAAGGGTTAATGTATTTCAAAGTCATTCAAGAACTTGAGCACCCCAAATATGAAATGTCGACTGACCAATTAAATGATTTGAAAGGTCAATTAGTTTGATTAATTGGTCAGCAATAGAAAATTTTTTATTAAGTTTTAAAGTTTTTCAGGATCACATTTAAGCACCCCAAGCGTGAAATTTTTAATAACAAATTACATCATTTACGAGGTCAAAAAATGGTCATAAAAGGTCTATTGGTTTCATTAATTGTCAGCAATAGAAAATTTTTTAAGGGTTAAATATTTCAAGGTCATTCAAAAATTTAACACCTTATCATTAATAAAATAAAAAATTAAATGTTTGATAGAAAATCAGCTGATGATATTTGATCAGCTAATAATAAATGAATGCTGTAAGTGGGTCGGGATTCAGAGCTCCCGTTGCACGTAGGCCACCAAATACGGGCCCATTGTACCCCATGGCATCCAAGAGGGACTAGCTAATGCCCAGTCCCTCATAGAAACTCAGGATTACACTAAAGTCTGCAATCCTGATGTCCTCGGAACTCAGTATTGGATATCCCAGAGACTTGCATCTCAAGGATGACAATGCTTCACAAGAGCATAAAACATGGGACGAAAATTCGTCCTCCAGGCCACATCTTCGGCACAGAGGATATGCAGGTGCTTCCTCAGGACGTTATGCCCCGTGAATATACTTGTTAACCGGCTTAGTTGTACCCTACTTAGAGGTAGCAATCCTTTTCTCCGTTTTAAACTGGGCAATACTTTAAGCTCTTGGGCCTGTCTGGCCATTGTACACACTTTCCAAAGATGGGCGTGTTGTCTTTTAGCCCAGTCATCCACAGCACACCTCACTCTCTGGAATGATATTTCTAGGGCCGGCTCTGGACCTATTAAAGGTTGAGTTGAACCGCGTTTAGCTAAATCATCTGCTTTCTCATTTCCATCTATTCCCGTATGGCCTGGCCCATACCAAGGTAAATGGACAATGGATCGACGATCAGTTAATAAATGGCTAGCCGATTTTTTTTTTTTTTTTGTATACCGGTCAAAAAAGATAATAATTATTGGGAAATAAATCTTCATTACTGATGTAATTATTTTAAGTCTTCTAATTGGTCAATCGAAATTTCACATTTGGGGTGTTAAAATTTTTGAATGACCTTGAAATATTTTAAACCTTAATAAAAATTTTCTACTGCTGACCAATTAATGAAACAAATTGACCTTTTTTGACCATTTTCTGAGCTTTTAAATAATGTAATTCGTCATTCAAAACTTCATAGTAGCACTACACTCTCGTCGAGGCAACACGAGGCGACGCGAGGCCGAGAGTGTAGTTGATGCTCTCGTGTTACCTCGCCTCGCCTCGTCAAGCCTTGCCTCGCCTCGTCAGGTCTCCGATCTGAGTCGCTTTTTTGTCACAAGTCAAAGGACACGAGACACGAGGCGAGGCGATCAACTACACTCTCGCATATACTCGTGTGTTGATATTGCATATGTTGCATATCTGCGTACTATTATGTTTTTATACATAACCTAAAATCATGCCTTAAATTTACAAAAACGTTATTTTAAACTTTTTTGTGTAATATGCATGAAGAAAATTATAGGATTCAACAGTACATAGAACTGCAGCAGCAGTTATTTGAATCCATGTCACCGACATCACCCATCTTGTCCATCTATGATTGACATTTCAAACTATATGAACGCGTATGAACAGTATGAATAACTGAGTAATGAGCGAGAGTGTAGACGGTACATACTCGTGTTGTCTCGCCTCGTCAAAACCTCGACGAACGTCTCGTCGAGACGACCTCGCGAGAATGTAGTGCTACTATCACATTTGAGGTGCTAGTCTTTGAATGTGACCTTGGAAAACTTGAAACCTTAATAAATATTTTCCATTGCTGACCAATTAATCAAACCAATTGACCTTTTATGACCATTTTCTGACCTTTTAAATGATTTACTTGGTCATTCGAAACTTCACATTTAGGGTGATAAAACTTTTTGAATGACCTTGAAAAATTTTTAAACCTTCTTAAAAATTTTTCTATCGCTGATCAGTTAATCAAACCAGTTGCCCTTTTATGACCATTTTCTGACCTTTTAAATGATGTAGTTGGTCTTTCGAATTTTCACATTTGGGGTGCTAAATTTCTGAATGATCTCGAAAAACTTGACCCCTTAATAAAAAATGTTCTATTGCTGACCAATTAATCAAACCAATTGACCTTTTATGACTATTTTCTCACCTTTTAAATCATGTAATTGCGGTCAATAAAAATTTCACATTTGGTGTGCTAATTAAGATCACGGAGCCAATTTTTTCGTTTAAGATTGTAATTTTTTTTATGGTTTTTTAGAATTTATCGAAATTTTAAAAAAACCACTTAATTGATAGGCAAAACAAGGCTTTTAGAATATTTTTTTAATTTTAGTCAAGTACTTCCTATAAATGCCGGTTGACGGTACCTAAGTATTATGTAAATATAGCTGTACCCGCGACGCCGTTCGTGGGATAAGCTGGCATCAAATCAATAAGAAGTATATAGGTATAATTTCACTTAAATTTAAGCATGATTCATCACTTACGAATTAAAGGAATTCCCGTTTTCTTAGCTTTATCTCTTTCATTGTTGCAATACGGTACCTGACTGTATTTAAAATTTGTGTCAAATGTTAAATAATTCTATGCATTATCATTACATATGTCCAGTTTTAATGATGAAACATAAAAAAATTTGATAACTATATATTTAGAAATTTTATTTTGAATTCACCATTTTTCAACAAATATTCAAATTAGTGAAAACCCGTCATTTCTTGAAAATGACGTAACATTTTGTAGCTAGATATGTCGATTTTGATAATTTTCATCGGTAAGGTGAAATTCTGTTTTCTTTTGAATATTTCTATTAGCTTATGTATATAGTAATAATAATCGACCAGAATTCAAATAAATACTTGCTTTTACTTTGACATTTTATGAATATAACCAAAGTTTTGAGGTTATAAATATTGACATTGACGTTTAGTTGCTTCAAACTGTGACGTCACTATAGTGAGGTGTTTTTCCCGCCTTTTTCTCATTTAAAATTGTAGGGTTATTTTTTTGATGATTTTTTACAGGATCTGTCGAAAATAAAAAAATCACTTAGCTGATATAGAAAAACAATGCTTTTAGAATATTTTTGCAACTTCAGTCAAGTACCCTATTGCGTAAATTTTAAATTTGTAGTTTGTTTTCAGAAAAGAAGATTGAATTGTTTCGAATATAATAATTACTTAATTTTTTAACGATGACTCGTGCTCAATTGTATTTGAAACGGGGTATACCTATAATATTTATAAATAACTTGTAAAATAGGGAATACAAATGATTGAAAATGGATAAAACATTCATAAAAATCCATTCAATAGCTTTTGCGTAATGCAAACGCGTGCACATGCTCAAAATGGTTTTTGTTTTTTTCGCAATAAAAGATATCTTATTTGTTGACTCAAATAATAAGTTATCATCACTCCAAATTTCATTAAAACCCGTTCAGTAGTTTTTGTGTGATGCTTGCACACGCTTAAAGTGGTTTTTGTATTTTCCCATAGGAATGAGACATTTTCCCGGAGTAAAAAGTATTCTAGATGTTGACCCAAATAATAAGTTATCATCACCACACCCATCAAAATCCGTCCAGTAGTTTTTGCATGATGCGTGCACAGATCGACAAAAAATTTAAAAATCACTGTTTTGATATTTAAATCGATAACTATTTAAATCGATAACGATAAAAGTACCAGTACAATTGTTAAAAAATCTTCCATGTACAGACATGGTCTCGTTACAGTTTTACTATAAATATATACATATAGATTTAGAATAATGACACGAAAAATGAATAAATAAATACATAATTAAAGGAAATAAAAAGTGAAATGATTTAAAGCTAAACGAAACTTTCCTATCCAAAGGTTATATCAATTTTATGTAATACATTTAACAACAGGATAAAACTAAAGAAAACTTGAGAGCTTAACTTATTTTGCAATTTAGTCCGTTAGCAAAAATATTTATGTAAATTTTAAATCAACACATTCGTTTTCACTCTATCCGTTTCCTTTTTACTCAAGTGAATAATCTCTAGAATGTTGATCAAAGGTTTGCCAACATTGAAAATATTGCAATTTATATTATCCATATTATTATTACATATTACACACTGTTTTTGAAACGTTCACAAAGAGTCAAATTATTTTTTAATTCCTAACATTTTCCTACTAAATAACGCAAATTAGTTTATCGTATACAATATTATCTAAGTTTTAACATAATTTCGACATTTACGAATAAGTTATACACGAAATGAATTTTATATACATTCGAAGCATGGCCACCGGCCAACAGCCCTGACAACTAAATACAATTAAGCATAATATTTTCTGTGTTTCAATATCATTACTTTCTTATTTTTGTAAGTATATTTTGTTAATTATTTTTATTTGGTAATAATGAGTTTGATTAATGTTTTAGTTATGATCTTAGTTATCTGCTATTCATGAAATGAACCGGTTTCTCTAACCTATAAACAACGTATATATTTATTATGATTATTATAAAAAAATTTATTTTCAAGTATTTATTTTATTTATTCATATTTATAAATATATTTAAATCGAAATTTTTATGTTTTTGAGTTTGTTTTATTTGAAATATTTGAGTTAGTTTTATTTGATTTTTATTTACGTTTTATTTTTTGATAATTTTAGACCTTTGTTTTTTTTTTTCGTTTAGGTAAAGATTTCTGTTATCTTTTTGATTTGGAGTTCAGTTTAAGTCACCTACATCAATATGACGTGGCAACCACAAGAAGATGGTTTAAGACAAATTTTGACTTTATTAAAAGAATCACAATCTCCAGACACAGCGACCCAGCGAATGGTTCAACAAAAACTAGAAGAATTAAACACGTTCCCAGATTTTAATAATTATTTAATATTTGTTTTAACGAAAATGACCAGCGAAGATGAATCCACAAGATCGCTGAGCGGTTTGATTCTGAAAAATAATGTTAGAGCTCATTACAATACATTTTTACCAGAAGTATCGGAATTTATTAAGTCAGAATGTTTGAGTTCTGTTGGAGATCCATCGCCATTAATACGAGCTACAGTTGGTATTTTAATTACTACGATATCTAGTAAGGGTGAATTAACAACATGGCCAGAACTTTTACCAACGTTGTGTCAAATGTTAGAATCGTCCGATTATAACGTTTGTGAAGGTGCTTTTGGAGCACTACAAAAAATATGTGAAGATAGTGCCGAATTGTTAGACAGTGATGCATTAAATCGACCTTTAAATTTTTTAATTCCAAAATTTTTGCAATTTTTTCAACACTCTAGTGCAAAAATACGTTCACATGCAATTGGCTGTGTAAATCAATTTATTATTAGTAGAGCGCAAGCGTTTATGAATCACATTGATGCATTCTTGGAGAATCTGTTTCATTTATCAAATGATGAAAATCCAGAAGTTCGTAAAAATGTGTGTCGCGCTATAGTAATGTTACTGGAAGTTTCATTGGATCGCCTCATACCTCATATGCAATCTATTATTGAATATATGCTACGACAAACGCAAGACGCTGACGAAAGTGTTTCATTAGAAGCTTGTGAATTTTGGTTATCACTTGCTGAACAACAAATTTGTAAATCAGTTTTGGCACCGTATTTACCAAGATTAGTTCCTGTACTTGTTTGCGGTATGAAATATTCGGACTTAGATATAATTCTATTGAAAGGCGATATTGAAGAAGATGCAATGGTTCCTGATCGTGAAGAAGACATACGGCCTCGGTTTCATAAATCGAAAACACATACAACTCACAAGCATTCTTCTGACGGAGGTGTTTTAATGGCCAGCGGCGACCATCAAGATAGTGGTGATGAATCTGATGACGACGGCGATGATGATAGTTCGCTAACTGACTGGAATTTGCGTAAATGTAGTGCAGCGGCTTTAGATGTACTCGCTAATGTATTTCGTGAAGAATTACTTCCTGTTCTTATTCCGATATTGAAAGAAACGTTATTTCACAATAATTGGATTATTAAAGAATCCGGTATATTGGCTTTGGGTGCTATCGCGGAGGGTTGTATGAGTGGAATGGTGAACCATTTAACGGACTTAATTCCATACTTGATCAACTGCTTAAGTGATAAAAAAGCTTTGGTACGTGCTATTACTTGTTGGACACTAAGTAGATACGCTCATTGGGTTTTAACGCAGCCACACGATCAGTATCTTAAACCTTTGCTTACTGAATTATTGAAACGAATTTTAGACCCAAATAAACGAGTGCAGGAAGCCGCATGTTCTGCATTCGCTACAATTGAAGAGGAAGCTTGCACTGAATTGGTTCCCTATTTAGGATTTATTTTAGAGACACTAGTATTTGCTTTTAGTAAATATCAACATAAAAATTTACTCATTTTATATGACGCTATTGGGACACTAGCGGATTCAGTTGGTCATCATTTGAATAAACCTGAGTATATTAATCTTCTGATGCCACCTTTAATTAAAAAATGGAATATGCTTAAAGATGAAGATAAGGATTTGTTTCCGTTACTTGAATGTTTATCTAGTGTGGCCACAGCGTTACAGTCCGGTTTTTTACCTTACTGTGAGCCAGTTTTCAGACGTTGTATTTCACTTATTGAACAAACTTTAAATCAGTTCATTGCAAATACACAAAATCCTGAACAATTTGATCCACCGGACAAAGATTTCATGATTGTAGCTCTTGATTTACTCTCAGGTTTAACCGAAGGTTTGGATGGACATATTGACAATTTAGTAGCAAATAGCAATATAATGCATCTTTTGTTTTCATGTATGCAAGATCCAATGCCAGAAGTACGACAGTCTTCATTTGCGTTATTGGGAGATTTGACAAAGGCATGTTTCCAACATGTTTTACCATGTATACCAGAATTTTTGCCAATCCTTGGCCAGAATTTAAATCCGGAGTTCATTTCTGTTTGTAATAACGCAACATGGGCCATCGGTGAAATAAGCATTAAATTAGGAGCTGACACGAAACCATACGTTCCGTTGGTTTTAGCGCAACTTATTGAAATAATTAATAGACCGAATATGCCGAAAACGTTATTAGAAAACACTGCGATTACAATTGGACGTTTAGGATATGTTTGTCCATACGAAGTAGCACCGTTGTTACAACAGTTCGTTCGGCCATGGTGTACTTCGTTGCGAAATATACGAGATAATGCTGAAAAAGACAGTGCATTTCGTGGCATGTGTCAAATGGTTAGTGTAAATCCAGCTGGTGTTGTAAATGATTTTGTATTTTTCTGTGATGCTCTCGCTTCTTGGGTGGTACCTGGGGACGATTTGAAAGATATGTTCATCAAAATTTTACATGGTTTTAAACAGCAAGTTGGTGACGACAATTGGAGACGATTAGTTAATCAGTTTCCGCCACAGTTAAGTGAACGACTATCCACATTATATGGGGTTTGATTCAGTTGGAAATATTTGCATTGCATGCTCTGGGGATATAGATCATTTATTATAAAAATATACAGCAGGTTCAATATCGAGTCGCGCCATGGGGAGGAAATACACACAGGGGTCTTCTTGTAGTATGTGAAAATTGTTTTATTTCTTTTTCAAAAATTGCCTGCTGCTTCAGGTAGTTCTTTATTGTAATCAATAATAGTGTTTATTTGTACCATAAATATTTAAGTAATATAAATAGCAACTGAAATTGTTGATAAACAAATTCAATCTGACTGGCTATACAGTTTGGTTTTCGTTTTCAACTCCAACTCTAAAAATACATCATTCATATTTTTCTATTGGAAATGTAGGACATTTAAATGTAAATTACTAGATGTATTTAAAAATAAAAAAATTCACGAATATTACACTAATTTTCGTACGTACGAAGCTCACACGCATGTTAAAATTTCTACTAAATTTTAAAAAAATTTATTTTATTCTCTAGTGCTTCCAACAATATTTTAATTAATATGGTACTGCTAACGACATTTTATAACTTTTTAATTAAATATACATACGTATAATTTATTACGTTACTTGCGTTGTTTTTCTAAATTGTGTCAAATGTACAAAATAAATTTAATATCTTAATACAATTCAGAAATGTTTGACATGTTTAAAACTAAATTATAAATAATTTGAAGCGGCAAGTGCAAAAAGGTTATTGGCAATGATAAGATTCCTTAACGGTGCGGCGAGTCGTGAAACTAACGTATGTCAAACAATTTTTACATAATTGAGGGTTAATTTTCGTGCGTGATTTAAAGTGCTGACATTGTGTGTTACTAAAATTTCGTTCTTTGATACCAACATACATCAACATTCTGAAAAAAATACTGTTAATCGTGACGAAGACGTCTTACATTTTTTACTGTCTCGGAAATGACCAAAAAACTTTCATGAAACAATGAAATAACATTAAATCTGGTACATTTACCACATAATTACCAAACAGTATCTATCATACGTTAGTTCCGGAACACCCATCAAAGAAATTTAATCGTTGCCAATGTGACATTTTTCTAATTTTACAGTAGAAGCGTTTGAAAGTTTTTATTTATATATGTATACTTCATATGGAATAGCACATGCTTATTACTGAATTTTTATGAAAATATTCAACATAATGAATAACCAAATTTTGATACATATTTCAGCATAGGATATAATTTATGACTTTTTGAAAAATATCACATAGTTCCTTCATGCACTTGCCCCATCAGTTGTGATAAAAACTATATTTATTAAGAAGCAAATTTATCCGTGCAATTAAAAAATTAAAAATAACGCCTTTTTTAAATTTGTGTTAGTTTTTTCGCTTAAAAATGTTTCATTTGCTTTTTTTAATAAAGATATATTCTGTGGTCTCTTTTGGTACAGTTGTCTACTATATTTTTTAGTAGGGTAATTTATCATGCTCGAAATTTATTTCAAACGTTAAATTTCAAGTGTTGAAATATATTTGATTTTTAGTGATGAAGCTTAGAAATATTCTGTGATTAATTTAGGTATTTTTCGAATCAAACAGCATTCGTGTTTTGTGTATGCAGGTATATTGTACTTGATGTGATTAATGTGAATAAAAACGAATAGATATTTTGATAAAACATATATATATATATATATATATATATATATATATATATATATATATATATATATATAATATATATATATATATATATATATATATATATATATATATATATACAATTCACACATATTATCTGTCTATCTGCCTGCATATACAAAACACGATGTTATTTGATCCGAAGAATGTTTGATACCTAGTGATTATATAGAAATTTTATTTTGAAAATTACTAATTGACCGACGAAAGAAAATTAATTAACTTTCTGTTTCTCTTAGTTTGAATCATGTCCCTGTCATTAGTGTTCAAGGACGAATTTTTATTGTCACAGTTCACTATATGGTGCTGGTGGTACTTGTAGGTGAAAAACAGCGGAACTTTCAAATATGTATGTATTACTAATTTACAGGAAAGAAAAAATATACATTAGGTAAAATTAGAATGTCACAAAATAATAATATTAAAAAAAAAAAGAAAAAAACAAAAGACAAAAAAAAAACAGGAATACTATAACCTGGTTCCCGAAATTTTTGACTAATTTTCCATGCAGCTTAAGGAATAAGAATTCACGACAATCTTTAATGTAAAATATTTTCTTTATTTAAATTCCATACATTTTTCGGCATGTCATGCCATTTTCAGTTGTTTTGTGTTAATTTTTTTTATACCCCGAAGCACAGTTGGGGACAATACACGTTGTTGGCATTATGGATTAACTTAAAAATCGAAATTATGGATCGATATAATGGAAAATAAACTTAGAAAATATCAAAACAGTTTAATAATTGATACTGACACACTACAAAACCTACAAAATCACAGTTGGATTCTGAATAACAGTAACCTAAAATTGCCGCACATTCAGTCTATAAGTACCATCAACGCCATCTCGTTCATTATTGTCAGCGGCGACAGTAATTCCTATATTTTCTTATAAAAGATACATGTAGAGTGGCAGGCGCATGGTTTGAATATACGGTAATAATAATCAGCCAGTGTTCAAATAAATGCTTTCTTTTATTTTGTCATGATTATAATCAAAGTTACTGAGTTTATGAAGATTGAGATTGACATTTATTTGTTTTCAGATTGTGATATTTCAAATTTTTGTTTTAAATTAAACAGTTATTTTTTGACAATTTTTACAGAATTTATTAAAAATAAAACGAATTACGTAGCCAGTATGCAAAAATAAGTCATTTGGAATAGTTTTTGTTGTAATTTCAGTCAAATACCCTATTGTACACGATGACTGTGCACACGTGCTCCAATAATGTTCAAAAGAGAGCATAGAAAATAACCAAAATCTTTAATTTTGCATGTGTTGCATTTCAAATATGGAACTTACGAAATGATGTGTAATATTCTTTTTTAGCACTATTTAAAAAATATTATAAACACATTGTTTATTTAATCTCGGTCAAAAACAAAAGTAAAAAAAATTTATAAAAAAAGAAAAAAAAAATAGAAAAAATTTAGAGTAACTATTGTACTTACAAAATTCCGAATAATTTATCAATTCATTTAATAAATACATTCTTATAAATTGTAGAATAAATTTTGAGTTTAATGTTTTTGATGTTATAAAATCAGAGAATTCTAAACATTTCTCAAAAATCAATTTCAAGTTCATTATGAGTCAATTTTCTTTTTAATTTTTGTATATGATAGATATTTGAAATTAAAAATTTTATTTGTAAACAAATCACTAAAGTGTAATTTTTAAATAATACCTAAAATATATATTTATATATTTTTTTGTTTGTAGGTCTTACAAACTAATTTATTTTTATATAAAAATTTTCCTTTTTTAATATATATATATATATATATATATATATATATATATATATATATATATATATATATATATATATGTATGTATATCATTTCAGATACAATTGATCATGAGTTTTCGTTAAAAAATTAAATAATTCTTATATCTGAAACAAATCAATCTTCTATTCTTTTCTAAAAATAAACTGCAACTTTAAGATTTACATAAATGCAATAATAAAAGAGATAAAGCCAAGAAAATGGAAATTATTTAAATTCAAAGTAACGAAGCATGGTTAAATTTAACTGAAATGAACCATAGTTATGTATTATACTAACAGTTATTTATTAGTGAAATTTCAGCTATATCTCTTACTGCTTATAAAAACTTTTTAAATATAGTTTTTATTTTCAATATAAATTGGTGTGGTGTATAAAAGTAAGCATATATTATCAGTCATTAAGACAGTAAGTTATATTTTTTATTTGGTCACAATTCCAAATTTTTCTGAGCCAAAAGATATACTACTTTTTTGTGATTATTTATAGCGTAACATCACTTTGAAATTAAAAAAAAAAAATCATTGTTTTAATGACAATTTGGGCTTCTTAATTCTAACTCAATAGGAATAATATAGCTCTGTAGACTTCGTTTTTATGTTCCTTAAACCTTTGCATTTTGTATAAACTACAAAAAATCTTTAAACGTGTTTTTTTCTTGACTTAATATTTCAAAAAAGTTTCTAATACTAAAAAAAAAATGTGTAACGGTTAAAAACTATCCTAATTATGGCAATTTTTATATCAGTGTTTTGAAGCAAAAAATTAAATTTTAATATAATAGCTTTGTTCGTGCAACAGTTTTGAAAGTACAAAACTGTACGGAGCATGCGTATTTATTAAATGAGCGTTCGAGCAAAACTAAATTTGTGATTTGATTGGAAATCTTATGTTCTAGCAACTTAAAAATTAAATTTCGAACTAATACACGGCAGCAAGAAAAATTCACTGACTTTTAACAAATTTGTCGGATTGTACTTGCGCAGTAGATATCAAATATATTACTGTTTAAAATTTAAATATTTTATTGTCTGTTAGGTTAGATGTATTGTTAGGGAACTTTTATTTCAGTTATTTTTTCTTGTGGAATTTTTTTGAAATATTTTTTTACTAGGTACAGGTAAATAATTTTTAAAAAGAAATATTCATATTTAAATACAGTTTTAATGTGCCCTTTTTATCGTTTAGAGAGAAGAAATTATTTCACAATAATATTTTTCATTAGTTTTTCTTTCTCTTATTGTACAAAATGAATGAAAGTTCATCCAGCTCCAGTACGTTTAGTTCCAGTGACTTGTCTAGTTCGAGCGATGATGATTTATTTGATTTTGAAATTAATAGAATTCGACCAAAAAATGAAAATTACTTTGAAAGTACTATTCAATTATTTAATAATAAAAAATTTATTCCGCATTTCAAAATAAATAGACGTGTAGCTGAAAGTCTAGCAGAACATTTTCAGCTTAGTGAATATTTAAAACATCAGTTGGGTGGGAATGGAAAATTAAATGCGCTTATTGGAATGGAATGGAAAATTAAATGCAATTAAATGTTTTAATATTTCTTTGGATATTTTGCAAATATTTTAATAACCAAAAACAAAATTGTTAAATTACGTAAAATGTCAATCTTTTATAACCTTATTAGTCATACTATGAAATATGTATGACATCCATGACATGCATGAGGCCCGTGAGTCCGTAACATGCCGGACACGATTAGAGTGACATCTGGTGGTTCTTAATTAAACCTAAATCTCGAATTCACCGTTCGAGCGTCAAAATAATTTGAAACTAGTTTGTTGTTGAACATGCGCAGGAGTAATAGTTTGAAAAATCACTAATTAGTTTGAAATTGGTTGCACGAACAAACCTAATGACTCATAATAAAGATTTCTGGAAATTACAAATTTAATCGATTGGAAACTGTATCTGCTATGATATCTGTAAATTTAGTTTGTTGGAAAAACCTTCTCTACTAAAATCACGGTAAATGACACCATTTTCTTTTTAACGTACAACAGAAAAACGTTTGAAAAGAGTTATAGTGATTTTTGAAAATTTCAGTATATTCCACGCTTAGACGTATACTGATTTAATTTATAAACCAGTTTGTTGGCCATTCCACTGTTGTATGAAAGAAACTAATAGAGGAACAGAGTTCACTGTTGAATTTCGGGAATAAAAATACAGTTGTCGATTTAATTATTATCATATAGATATTAATTAGGTAACATTTATATGCTCTCTTTGTACACGTAATTCAAATTAGTGACTATTAACCCCTTTAGCGGCTATCCCGAGCACAGCTCATCATATGAATTATACAACTTGAATGACTCTCCCGACCTGAACTCGCCTCGTGTTGGTAACTGTAAGATGCTGTCATCTGCTATCGTAAAAGCATTACTAAAGCAAAAAAATCGAATGAGTTGGCCATATAATTATGCAATTAAATTAAGTATTTTCAAAGATCATTTTATTTGGTTAGTTTTACATGAGCCGCTAAAGGTGTTAAAAATTAAACTGGTGTACATCTAATTGTAAGCATACGATATGTAGAGTAATTGCCCTTTCATTAAATTTTGTTAATACTTGTCATTCTCTTAAAAAGAATCGTAAAAATATTTTTTTTAAGGTTTCAAAATGGTGTAATCCCTTAAGCTACATGATTTTCTTGAAGATTATTACATTTATTGGTACTATAGTTGAATGAATAAATAATAAATTTAAGAATTTATTAAATTAATCATATTATATTTGGCTATTAAAAAAATCGAAACTGATTCCAGAATATTTAAAATCTCAAAAGGAATTTTATAATTAACAGTAAGATTTGTATAATTTCAACTGATAATTTTTACTGTAATTTATTTTATAAACTGTTTTAATTGATTTATTAAGTGCAAAAATAATGATTTCCCCTCCATGTTATAAAAACAGTTTTGAGAATTTTAATTATATTTTACAGTTCCAAAGATATGATCCCTGGCTTGTTTTTAAATTGACACCCTGTATACTGTATAAACCTAAAGTGTAGTATACGATATAGTTGTCTTCAATAAATAAAGTTGTTTGATTTTACGGTAATAACAATTTTTATTACAAATTTTTTTGGGGTCAGCTTACGAATTCAATAATTTAATTTTAACCACATACCAGATTTTAAATTAGTCCAAAAACGTATAGTTTTCTTGTTGAAAAAGGCAGTAATGGCAGTAATTTTACTTAAACAATATACTATTATATAATATGCATCAAGATTTAGTTGTGATTACTGTGATTATTATACGATTCTCTAACGAAATTGAATGTTTCCGGCGATTTTTTATTGTTAGTCTGTATTAAGCTTTAGGATACATTTACCAACAAACTAAATAATTTTGAATTGTACAAGATGCTAGAAGGACACAATTATAACGATAATAATTTTTTTTAACCTACTCCACCTCTGTAGATCGAAAATACCCATGAAAGTTCACTAATATGCTAGGATATTGGAAGTTAATGAAGATAAATGTTTATGTAGTAAAAAAAAAAAACTATTATTTTTTCTCGAATATTTCCTCAGCAAGAATAGTTTTTCCTCACTAAGCAAGTCGTTTATCAACAACGAAATATTCAAGAAGAAATAAAAGTTTTTTACTACATAAAAGTTTATCTTCATTTAACTTTCAATATCCTGGAATGTTAGTGACCTTTCTTGGGTATATTTGATCTACAGGAGTGGAATAAGGTTAGAAATAAAAAATTGATTATCATTAAATAATTTTGATCTAAATTCAATTTATACATTTTATTTAAATATTACGTTAATTTATTAAAAATATGTATTTATATAATTCATGATTAACACGTAGTTTTCTTCTTATTTCTCGCTCTCCTTAATTAAAAAATGTCTAAAATTTCATTCCATTGCTAGTAATTAAGGCTTAAGTTAAAACTTATTCTTTATTGCGTTGAAAATTCGTAACATTTAATTTCAAATATCTTGAATTTTAATAGTAAGGTACTTTATTTATATTTTTTAAGTATTGTTCATTTAGGGACACGTCAACAGTACCGTATTTTTGTAGTTAAAAAAAAAAAAAAAACGAAAATTATGTATCAGGGTGCCTACACATTCAATGAAATAAGGAATAAGACGTATGTCATCTAGTGATGTTGAGTGGAACTTTAATGTAACTGCTCATAGATATAAATAAATATGTAGGTACTTTTGTACGTCAAAATTCGTGATTTTTTTCACTTTAGTGACAAAAAAAGTCATCACGAACGTTTTTTCATGAATTTTGATGTATAAAAATACCTAAATAAATATACCTATGGCCAGTTACGTTAAAATTCCATTCAACGTCACTAGATGGAATACTTCTTATTCCTTATTTCTTATTCCTTATTTCATAGATTGTGTATGACCCATTACACTTATTTAATCCTGTATTTTTTAATTTTATTTTAGACAATATAAAAAATACTACCGCAATAAATAATTATAATAAAAATTGTAAATAATTTTTAAAATTTATAAAAAAAAAAATTTACAGTCTAAATATATGTACCAGGATTTAAAAATTATCAGTAATGTTTGTGATATTTATTTAAAAAAAATTGTGTACGTAGTTTAAGAAAATAATTGAAAATGGTCTTTTTTTAAGAAACTACTCCTGAGGTCGACCATGAAATACAGTATAACCGAATAAACATTAAAGGTCAATTCATATCTACAGACACTAAACGTCACAGACACGTATCGTGGCAGACACGAAAAATATTGTTTAATGCTTTTCTTATGAACACATTCATACATACAGACAATCCATGTCTGTGCGGTATAATATGAATACACCGATAAGAAAAGCATTAAACAATATTAATTTGTCGTGTCTGCTACGATACGTGTCTGTGACGTTCAGTGTCTGTAGATATGAATGGATCTTAATACATACAGCAATACGGATGTTGGCGCTGCTAGCCTTATGAGGCATCAACAACCCAAATGTGAGAAAAAAAATACACTTTATATGCATTGTTTTGTCTGTCACACGTAGCCCCATCTGTATCTCGTTTAAACGAAGCCTTGTTTTAATAATTCTTAAATTTATATTGGAAATTAATTATTAGTGTCCCACCGAAATTAGTTTTTTAATTTTACAACCGAAACTGAAATCGAAACCGGATTTCGGCTGTTGTGTCAGTTTTGATTTCATCTTATTACGTTATTTGAGTATGCATGAGTATTTCAAATTTCCTTATTTGATAAATAATTAGTTACTGCTCTAAAACTAAATAGGGTATTCAACTAATTTTGAGAAAAACTATTTTAAAATACACATATTTGTACATTACCGCATGTATTTATTTTTAATTTTTTTTTAAATGTTAAAAATCGTCAGAAAAAATTAATATTTGTTCTCAAAATTTGCGGAAAAACGTTTATCAATTATCAGTTACGTCACATTTTCCACATAGCAACAGGTGTTCCGTAATTAAGAAAAAAATTATAATATTTGTACTTTGAGAAGATAATTGACGCAGTCGGGGTGTGGGGAAAATGCGGGATTTTTAACGATGTAATGGCATCAGGACGAAGGTGTTTATGGATTATTTGAAAGAATAATCTTTGACATTTCAAGAAATTTTTATATCTTTTTCTTATGAATGAAATTACTCATTCTTTTGTTCCGTAAATCCTCTACATTCAAATAATTGTTTATTATCAATGTCACTGATGTTTCAATATTTGTTGAATAAAGATAAACGCTATGTTAGACAAAAATAAATCCTAGTTTGGAAAACAGAGTGTCAACTTCTCTACGTACGTATACTATACTTATTTTTCTTATAACTAAGAAAATAAATTATTTATTTCTTATCGGATTAATTAAATTTTGGTAGTTTTCATAGTTTGGTAAAATCGGTATAAAAAGTAGTGGCGATAGTGTTGTAGTATGAAAGAATATAGCGCGTTTCTAATCCTGTAGTTAATAGCTAAAAAATTACTTTTGTAATTAATTTTTTAAAATTAAGTAATAATATTTAGGATAAATTAGCATAATAAATGTTGTTTTTTTATTATAAATTTTCATTGAAAATGGTCTTGATTATTTTTCCTTGATACTGTCAAATACCCCATTCTATATGTGAGGAAAGTATGAAATCGTCATTAATATCAATATCGTACCAGTCGTATCGCACAACATTATTTATTAGTCTCTTTGACAGCCAATGATTTTATAAAATATTAAATTATTAAGAACCTACTATTAATTTATACAAACATAATGGGGTATTTGACAGTAGCTGAAAAAATATCTATTTTGATTTTTAAATAATTGCTCGAGTCATAATGATACTGAATATTGCTTTTTTACAAGTTATTTCATTCAAAAATATAAAAATTTTAATTAAATAAAATTACAAAATTTACGTTAAAAATGACGTAATTAAAAACATCAAGCAAAAGCAGCTTACGTCACAAGCTCGTTCGAATATGTAGGTATTATATTGTAGTTAGGAAAAAAACTGTTTACTTTTTTGGTAACTATGAAAGAAATTTTTCATTATTAATTTTCATTACTAGACCTACTACTACTACTCAATGTTTTAGAGCCAATGACGTCATACGATTTGACGTCACAGAAAGCATCGTTTTGGCGATCTTTTTAAAAACTAAAATTTTATCGGTGATTTTTATTAAAAATATAGCACAAAATAATTTAAAAATGTGTATTACGAGTTTAGTAAGAAGTAATAAACACACTAAGATGGTTTTTAAAAATTTGTCAAATACCCCATTACATAGGATTGTAGACGGCTATTTTTTATTTACTTAAAACTAGCGAGGTATAAAATTTTTGTTATGAATAATAGTAAAAATAAACTTTGGTATTAACAAGATTAATTAATTATTACTGAAGTGACAATGAAAAATACGGTCTGAGGACTGTCAATTGTCGCCGAAAGCAGCGCGACAGCTCAGGAATTGGAGTTTCAGTTTCGGTTGTACTAGAGGCAGTTTTGCTGTCGAAACCGAAATTTCGGTCGGACTCTATTAATTATATAGTCTCTTTTATTTATTGGAAGTATTATTGTGAAAAGCACTGGTTTTAAAATAAAGAATGTAGTTTTGTCTTGTATTTAACACTACCTACTGTTCAACAGCTTTAGTGATTAAAATGGATTTAATTGTTTTGGACAGCATTTAGACAAATTTATAGGGACAGCATTTAGGTAATTAAAATTATTCAGAACAATATTTTTGGTCTATCTCTGTGGTTTTCAAACTTTTTTTCGGGTATCATTACGTGAATTACAGAATACTTAATTATTTTTGTATCCGCATGCTAAATAACAAGAATTTTTGATATTTTATATTTTGTTGCGTACTACAGTTTGAGAGCCGCTGATTTATAAATATCTATGATTTAGGCTAAGCGCGCACTACGTTTTTCCGCCGCTGTTTTTTTTCAGCAAAAAAATGTGAAGCATTATATTCCATATAAGCGAACGCACTACGTTTTTTTTTCAGCGGCGGAAAAAAAAAACCGCAAAAAGTTACATTTTTTTTTGCTGAAAAAAAAACGCGACATTTTTGTAACTCGTGTAATTATATGACAACACGCGCACTTGCGTAATTCTGCGAGCGGTTTTCTTGATTAGTGTGGTTATGTGTCATATTATGATGCACTGATACACAACAGAAATGTATATAAAATAAAATTTTAGTCAAAATATCGCCAGATTTGGAATTTTGTGGTAAATTTGACCAAAATCTTTCAAAAAAAAAAATTATATGTGACGTAGAAAAAAAGCTTCAGTATGGGATAAAATTGTAAGGTAAGAACATTGTAACGTTTTTGGAAAGAAGTTTGCTCGAAAATAGTAATAAATTGGATTGCATTACAAGTAAAAAAGATAATTTAGGTTTCATTAAATAAATCTTTTTACAGATATAAAATTATTTAAAAAGAAGATTGGGTAAATCCTTTGTTTAAAATATGTAAATGGTGTGAGAAAATGAAAAACTATTCACAAGTTTGGCATTTTGATAATTAATTTTGAATTATTTTCATTTAGTCACAATAATATTGTATTTTTAAAATAAAAAAGTATTAATATCTTTACTGTTTTGTATTTTTATTTATTTAGTCAATAAAACATACAGAAAATTACGTACAAAAATAGTACAAGCTTAACGAACGTCCTGCATATGATAAAATAGTTAATTTAATAAATTGGACCGCATTATGAAAGAATATTTTCACACATGAAAGAATATTTTCACACATATAATTATTTAAAAAGAGTGGGTATCATCTAAAATATGTAAATGATTGAAGAAAATAGAAATCTCTTCATAAGTTTAACATATTTTGATAATTAATATTGAATCATTTTTATTTCTTAATAATACTTTAAAAATAAAAAATTATTAATATTAAAACATTCAGAATTTTACATAACTATTTTAAAATTATTTTTAATTTTATAACGTCATATTGCTAACGTAAAACACCAGTGCAACAAACTTAACGAACGTCCATTTCGAAATAATTCTATGTCCCGCCAATTCCGCTACTGGAAAAAAAAAACGTAGTGCGCGCTGATGACGCGTTTTCAGCTTTTGTGGAAAAACGCCGAGCGGAAAAAAAAACGTAGTGCGCGCTTAGCCTAATGTCATCGATGACGGTTTTTTCAACCACGCTAAAATGTCATTATTAATAACTGGTATGTAAAATACTTTCTGATGGAAAGGAAGCGTTATTTTGTATTACACCTGTTAAAATTTAATGTTTAACTAGTACTAATTTTAAGGATTATTAGTAAAATTCTGTCTCTAGTGCTGATAGTTCTTAACCAAAGATTATTATATTTTTTAATCTGACAAATAATATTTGAATTAGAAAAACTTTTTTTTATATGCTTCACTAAGGTTACGTGTCCATCTGAGAGAAAAACTATCGAGTTCCTTTCGAGAGTTGTAATTAGAAGTGAACACATAACATGCAAAATCTCTCGGAGAGTAGACGAATTTCTAGTTCTTTCATTGTGGTAGCACTCACTCTCAGTTATATTATATTGATTTTGTCATTGAGCAGAGAATCGACTAGAGAGAATGCTGTGTATTACAAATACATTAGTAAATTGAAGCAAAAAAATTGACTGATGTGAGCAAAAAAAGTCAAACCATTACTTTAATGGTTTATCGGGTTTATCTAATATTTATAAACAAGTCTCCGTGGTTACAAGTTGGGCTTACTAAAATGGAGTCATGCTTCAAAATTTAATGCCTGTGGTATCTCTAGGAAACATATGTTAATATGTTCGATTCAGTGCTCAGTGGATTTTGTATACTGTTTTTATTTGTATTAATTTCTCGTATGTAGGTACTTTTATACTTTTTTTAATAAAAATTTGTTAAATTGGGTAGATATTAAAATAAAAAAAAATTAAAATATCCGAGTTAATTACTGAAATCAAAAATGGACAGAAATGAGCGAACTAAAGAAAAAATTATAAAAGTAATAAAATTTAATCCAAAACATGAAAATTATAAAAGTTGTAATCATAAAAATATTTCTTAAAATTGCATTTATAATTGGATGTTCAACACTAGAAGTCTAACGTAAACTGGATAATTTGGAAAATCAAAATATTTTTTTTTTTTTGCAATTCCGGGACTAAAAGACATTATTTAGTCCCTCATAATAGAGAGTAAAGTGCCATTTTTAGTCCCGAGGGACTAAAATAGTATATTGTACAATAAGTGGGGAAAAGCGACTTATTTCTCACGAATATGAATTTGTTCCGCGAGCCCGCAGGACGAGTGCAACAATTCATATGAGTGAAAAATAAGCTTTTCTCACGTATTTTACACTATACTTTTTCTACGAGCATATTTTTTTTCGTAAAATTTACATTAATATTTATTTAAATAAGTAGGTAGTAACCACAGACCAGTGAACATATTATATATTAAATTATATAGACTAATAAAATAAATGTGTAATTAAGGCAACCAGTTACGACCAAGTTCTGACTTTAATAGTATTCTGTAATACTTATATAGTAATGGATAGTATCCGTAGTTACGTTTTCAAATAATTATTGTCAAAATATAATATTGATAATAAAATTTTACAATTTTAAAATTTGAGAAGAAACTGCAAAATTTTGAAAGAAAAAAGTAGTATTCACTTTATTTTTAAAATACATACGTATACAAATTATGTCCTGCAATAATTATAGTCGTATTTGCGCAAAAATTGACATTATATTATTTGATTAAATTTCATCCATCTCACCCTTGTTACCTGTTTCAAGAAAAAAGCCTAGAAACTGGCTTTACGCTTTGTCTGGTAGTATAATATAATAGTGTTCATTGGTCTGTGGTAGTAACAATTTTTTAAATTTATAATGTCAGTTGTAAGATGTTTAAATTTTTGTCAAAGCATACTTTGAAACTATGGAAACAATAATAAATAATCAACATACATATGTATATTTTTAGAATTGGGTATTTGACAAATTTTTAAAAAGTATTTTAAAATATTCCTAAAGATTTAAATACAACCCTAGTAATTGACTTTTGTGTACAAAAAGGCGATTTAAAGAGAAAAAAAATTTTAAAAAGTTAATTTGAATTTGGTGCGAAAACAGCTACTCACTTTTCATTGATGTAACAGGACAATACCAGTTCATCATTTAACAAAGAGATGTCGCTCTCCTCACGATATTATTGAATATCTTGTGATAATTTGTAGTGCTATCTGTTGATAATTTGTTTCAAAAAATCTGTGTTACGAACACCTATTTCGCAATTTAATAATTTTACATTTGTAGTGATGATGAATGTCTGACTTTAAAGATTATATATTTTTTCCTTTATCAATAAAAACATCCAAATTCACTACTAAATTATTTATTATTATTTTTATGTACCGTAAAACCGTCTAGACCCGGACACTTTGCACCAATCTTCAAACTAAATAATTTCTACATTAACCTGCAACAATAAACATTTGTTCTTGACGTCATTAGAGAGAGAAAAACATCCTCTAAACAGCTGTACCAATAAAAACTGCGGATTTCAACATTTACTATCTCATTTTGCAGGATTATTATCCTACAGTTTTTCAAAGAAATAAAATGTGTGTCTAACTTAGACATGTAATTTTCGTCATAATTGTTATATTGTTTTAGTTTTGACATGTATGTGTTCAGAATTTTATCGCGCATCATTTAATGATGTTTGAAGTTAAATTCGATGTATATATAAAAAAATACATGCTATATATGTATATCCGTTTAGACCCGGACACATCAGTTTATTACACTATGGCCGCGATTCGCACCAGTTGTAACTCCCACTGTCCATACGTTAATATTCCCCCCAGAATTACGCGGCTTATGCCTCCTTCTGGTGTCATATCGTATGTTTATAGAGAGGCATACAATGCATTGCCCCCTCGCCCTTCCCACAAAATATTTTGAAGTCTTTGACAGGTTCAAAGATATCAGACGATATAAAACACTGTCCTAACACGACGGGAGAGGTTAGTTTGCATGTTATTACATTATCTAAGTAAGTGTCCGGGTCAAGACGGATTTGGGGTGTAGACCCGGACACTTACTAATTATTTTTTATTTTTTATTTTTACTTATAATGAAACAAATGGATCAGGGATATAACAAATAATATACGCTCTTTCTAATGGTAATACTTTTATTGGTGATATCTATGAAGGAAACATGTATAAACATAAAACTATACCAAAAAATGTAAAAAAGTGTCCGGGTCTAGATGGTTTTACGGTAACACAAATATCATTATGAACATTTATTATAAATTACAAAAATACAAATTAATTTTATGCGTGCGACTTGTTTCCAAAAAATATCCTGTTTTTATTTTAACAAAAGCCAAACTACATAGATTCCAAAAATTTAGATATGGCCTACGTTAAAACTATATCTCGCTACACATTTCATTTACCATTGACAACGACATCTCTTCTTGTTATGAGGAACTATCTTTGGGCTCTGACGTCATACACGCCAATGAATCATTTTCATCACATCAACCGCCAATTCCAAATTCATAATTTTCAATTAAAAAGATAAAATATTTATAGATTTTTTTAAAATAATTTAAATGGTTAATCATTATACTCTATGTTATTCACAAAATTTCATTACCAATAACTACATCAGTCAAATACCCAATTATTTAACTATATTGATTATATTATATCAAATCAAAAAAATAACCTACTTTTTTATTTTTTGTTATATTAAGCCGTGGGATATTATTTCGCACGCTATTCCCGCACGCTGTGGGCAATTGTTAATTTTGTACATATAGTTACCCGTGCGCATAATGTTACTTTTAATAGTAGTAGAAAAAATTATTTCGCTCCCGCTTTTAAACCAATCAGCAAGCACAATTTACAGAAATTTAACAAATTAAATAGCGTTGCTAGGTAATTTAAAATAATAAATTCTAGTAGATAAAGACAAACAGTTATATTGTACAATTCGATTGATTTATCCCATTGTAGAGAAAATGCTGTGTATTACAAATACATTAAGAAACTGAAGCAAAAAAATTGACTGATGTGATTATTTTAATGGTGGTCAAACCATTAATTTAATGATTTATCTATGTATAAACAAGTCTTCGTGGTTACAAGTTGGGTTTAATAAAATGGAGTCATACTTCACAATTTAATGCCTGTAATATCTCTAGGAAACGTATGTTAATATGTTGGATTCAGTACTCAGTGGATTTATTCAAAGTATACTTGATGGAATATTATTACATACAATTTGAATGACATTTAAGTAATTTTTTAAAATTTTTATAATTTTAAATTATCCGGAATTGCAAAAAATAATATAAATAGGTTTGTTCCAGCATGCTATATTTGACAGTCCGTGGATTGTTTGCACATGCGTAATCAAGTTATTGCGTTCCAGCAAAGAAAAAGTAAACAATTTGTATAATTTGTACATATTGTACAATGTTCCAACAATACATCCGACAAGTTACAAACTTGTTATTGACTGTATAAATTGTCCAAGGGTTTTTGAATGGATTTTTTGTACATTATATTGTTTGTTTCTTTTATTCATTGCTATTTCTTTCTTTTGGCGGTTTAAAAACAACGGATTATAGGTTAATTGTTTAACGTACAGAATTTGAAAATTTTAAACTAGATAAACAAATTTTATAGTTATTTATAGACATTTAAAAAGAGAAGGGGGAAAAATTAAGTAATTTAATTTTTGTTTTCTAGATATGTATATTAAAATTTTAGATTAACAAAATTTCAAGTTACATCTATAAATTTCATTTTAACATTTATTATTACTGAAATGGAGTGAAATGAATAAAACTGAAATATAATTTTATTTAATATTAGTAAATTTCAGCGTGACTTTAGATATTCCATATTTGTTTTATTTGTTTAATTTTAGTGGTAATATGATATGAGTGATAAGTACTAGGAAACACTTAATTCTGATTTTCACTTATCTACCTCTGTTGAGACCACAGAATATTACAGAACGAACGGTAGTATCTCTATACTACTGAAACCAGTGTAACGACAAAGGGTAGAAAATAACTCCCCACTATGTTATATATGTGCACGCGGAGTTGTGTGCGGTAGTGCGATAGATGGTTGTGTGTATGGGTGTCTTGCATACGCATATACATAATATGTATGTGGTACGTACATGTATGTATACCACGTATACCGTGTCAACACAACGGCAACAATATGACAACAATTGAAACACACCCATTGGTAGCTACTAATTGAATGACAACATAGTCCTGTAAAATGCACATACTTGCCCATAAGTGATTGCAGGAAAGAGATAGTTGTATTCCTTCCAGTGTTCCATGGTTGAGACGGGGAACGAAATAATTCGATTATCATTTCAAGAGAACAAAAAAATTCAAACCGAAAGTTATATATACGATACTGTGGAAGAAGACAGTGTCCATTAAATATCAACAATTCTTTTTAAAATATGTTCCAGCACTCTGCACATTTCAAACATGTTTGTGACTTGTTCATAGTCGAGCATGCGCATAAATAAATCATGAACATGTTTTGTACTAGTCGAAAAATAGGTGCTGGAACACACTTTACGCCACAGGACTAAAGTGTTTTTTTTATCCCTCGTGTGATTTACAGGCCCTCTGGCAACAAACTTCCCACTCAGGATTTAAAGTCACACTTTAGCCCCTTGATGTATAACATACTATTTTGACTACCTATAAATGATGCAAATTTTTCTCTGTTTATAACTTTTTTGTCGATTATGATAAACGAAAACCACATTAATCTATCTTAATCAAAATCAGACATCAGCTGTCGAGTGTTATGAGTCAATATGGTTTTGAGAGCACTGTTGGAAAGTCTGCTATCAGACAGTTCTTCGGACAGTGAAAGTTATTGAAAATATTTTCAAATGGACAATGAACTATCCACTTTCTGGATAGTTACTTCTGCAACTTACTCTCAAGAAGACGCGTAGCCTAAAAGTGTTGAAAACTCGTAAATAGTGTACGGCCTCTGGTGAAGTTTCAATTGTATTTGATTTCACAATGATTTATTTTCCATTTTCATTTTTGTTTAAAAAAGAACCATTCAAAGTGATAATAACGGTATTGTTACTGCAAACGTAAACGATAACTAAAAAGTATAATTATGTAATTAGGTAACCAAAGGAGCTGAGCCCAAAATGGCTTCACTCGTGCTTGCATACTTACCCTTCAGTAATTTAATATAATTTGTGCGATTTATTTTAAATTGGATCAATCCATTAGAAATGAACCAGTCATATTATTCAACATTTTCGATTTTCCTAATTTTTTTACCAGTACTCACTAATATGAGCTGAGTGCAAAACGAGGGTTAGAAAAATTTTCAGACGCATACTTTTTTTAGTGGCTATTTTGAGTTTACTTTGGTAGTGTATTTTGAATGCAAGTGTATCTAACTCTGTTTATTTTACAGATTTCAAGACAAACTAAAAACCAAAATTATCAGAATGATCTGCTCTAGATTTCTTCTCTTTACATAATATTACCTAAGTAGTAAGCAAAGAGGAGAAAAAATTTACAAATAAAGTTACAATTGTAAAATTAACAGAGTTAGATACACTTGCGCAAAACTTGTTTTCAGTCAACAAAACATTCCCAAAGCAAACTCAAAATGGCCACTAAAAAAAGTATCAGTCAATTTTTTAACCCTCGTTTAGCATCCTTTATTGGTGAGTAACTGGTAAAAAAATTAGGAAAATTAAAAATGTTGAATAATATGGCTAGTTCATTTCTGTTGGATTGATCCAATTTCGAAATAAAAATTATCTTCTTTGTTAATTTAGTAAATTAGTTGTTCAATATTATAATGAGATTATATTGTGAATTCAATTTTAAATGCTTTTTTGGATCTGCTTTCTTCTTTTTTAAATTTTGCTTTATGTTATCAGTGTAGATTTGAAAATATTCGAATAAAGACTGAAATTTATTATTGTTTTATTCTCTTATTTGAACTATAAACATTTCAGAAATGCAACATTATAAAATAAAAAATACATCAATTGCAACTATCAGAATGTACAAGTGAATAATATTGGCGACGCAAAGATTCTCACTCGCGCCTCTTGTGGTAAAATTAGAACTAGCATCAAGTAAAAATATACGTATACGATTAATGGATCATATAAAATCTAGTGATCCGAGCATAATTTGTATAGTACCTTTTTCTATCGACAATTAAACGTATACAAAAATTTTTACTTGATACAGTTTCTAATTTAAAAAACCAGGAGCGCTCGCGTAATCTTTGCGTTGCCAATATTATGTTAGAAATTGAATTCAATGTATAACGTAGATGAATAAAGTTCTGTCGAATTCAATTTCTGAATTTGAGTAATAAAAATTTATAGTCTTTCATAAATTATCTATTAAATAATTATATAGGTAATATTAACAAAAAATTCACAAATCAATGTTTTACTGTACAGAATTTTAATTCTGTAGTTAGACGTATCTGTTTTATAAAAAATATAATAAAAGCACGAATAAAAATTTAAAATATCAGTTTTATATTAATGCTGCGTTCGGTTTTGTCAGTTGATCATCAACGAATGTATTCGCTGCCTTCATCATTTACTTCTAAATGATGTAGGAATTAGTGTGCGCATGTGCATACATCATTTAGAAGTAAATGATGAGGGCAACGAATACACTCATTCACGATCAACTGACAAAACCGAACGCAACATAACTTAAATAATTTGGTATCTATATATTTTACAAATGTTTGATGGTTTTTACAATGGTATTTTTTTATATGAGTAATTCTTACATAAAAAAATAATAAAAATAACAAATTTTCGTAATTTTTTTTCTTTACAAAGTAATAAATTTTATCACTCACAAAAATGCATGTTAGTGTAATGTTTTATATGAAAAAAAAAAAAATGTGTATCACTTAAAATAATTAAAAAAATTTTCGGAAGATCCTATCGTGTGATCTATTTAAAATATTAGATTCGTTTTTTCTTCATTTGAAATCAATTTTTATAAAGTACCAATTTGTTATTACTTAGTAATATTAAATTATCGCATGTTAAAAAATTGACTTTTAATAATTTTAAATATTGCCTCAATGTATTAAAAAACAAAAATGGTAATTTTCAAAAATAATTGTGTATTAGATTTATTTTATTTGTTAATATATTTTCTTTATTTTTTAAATTAAATTGTGTTTTTGTTTACCATTTGACTACTTTTTAAGCAATAATATGCCTGGATTTTTTTGGTTGATTATACGATATTCTGTATTTGATTTTGTTTTGATTATTTCTAAAATGAATTATTAGGGACAAGTATAACTGTTACCGATACTTACTTTAAGTCGCTGTGTCAAGGATTTGTATTGATCCAGAATTCGCAATAGTATTAATCGATTACGAGTGTTAAGAATGATATATAGTAAATAGTGCTGAGACACATTAATGAAATTTACAGTAGACCTTCGATTATCCGAGCCTCGGTTAACCGAGCTAGTTAATAAAAATAAAGCTCTTGATATCACGATAATTAAGGTGAAAGAAGCCGGAATAACGGTCACTTTAATCGTCAACACAGTAAACAAAACAGTTTAAAATTTATTTGGTTACAGGTATGTAATTGCCAATTTTACGTTTTAAATTACAATAAATATTTTACATTTTCATGCGTCATTTTCAATTTTTTAACATCATAGTACATAATAACCTCCGTATTATCCGAGTTTTTCCGTATTCGAGGTGGTCTTGGTGCTTATTAGATCCGATTAAAGGGAGTCTACTGTAATTTAGAAAATAAATATGATACCTACATAGCAAGCATATCGTTATAACACCATGTTTTACGGCAAACTGATAATATCAAAACTTTCAGTTTTCAGGAAAAGTAAAAGGGTAAGTTCATATCAAATCATCAAATCAACCAATAAAAACATGATTTTAAACATCAATGTTCTTAAAATGCATGATATTTGGTGAATAGTTTGTTCAAATCAATGTGGCCAAATATACCAAGTTATATATTTTTTTGAGTATTCGTATTTGAGTTATAACAATTTTTGAAATCCAAAAACCGCAATTTTTCGGTGCGCTTTGAAATATTTAAACACATGTACCTCAAAAACTATTTGCCCTAGAAAGTTGAAAGTGGTACCATTAATTTCAGAATTAAAAGGGCTTTAATTTGACATATAACATGATAATACAATTCAAATTTAACCCTTTGTCCACAAACCGAAAAATTGATTTTTATAAAAAATCCAAAATTGGAATTTTTAATTTTTTTGAAAAAAATATATGTTATACCCAACCTCTTAAGTAAGTTGTATACAAAGTTTCATGATGGTATCCCAAATAGTAACACACTGAAATAATTTTTAATCTGAATTAAGATGTGTGGAAATCTCGTACATTTAGTACAGTATATTTATATTACTAACAAGTAAAGATCCCAAGAACGGACCCAAGAAGATAGCTCTTCAAAAAAGAGCAATATCATCAACTTTTACTCTATCTCTTCCTATCTTTTACACTTTTCGAAATATTTGAAAAATTAAATTTTACCCCAATTTTTGATGAGCGATTTTACCCCTTCACACCGTTTTTCCGCAAATAAAAAAAATACGTGTCGCTTATTTTTTTAGTGTTCTACAACTTATTCAAATTTCATCAAAATCGGTAGGTCCGTCCTTGGGATCTTTACATGTTAGTAACAAATACTGTATTAAATGTACGAGATTTCCACACATCTTAATTCAGATTCAAAATTATTTCAGTGTGTTACCATTGGAATACCATCATGAAACACTGTATACAACTTACTTAAGAGGTTGGGTATAACACATATTTTTTTCAAAAAAATTAAAAATTCCGATTTTGGATTTTTTATAAAAATCATTTTTTTGGATTGTGGACAAAGGGTTAAATTTGAATTGTATTATCATGCTGTATGTCAAATTAAAGCCCTTTTAATTCTGAAATTAATGGTACCAATTTCAACTTTCTAGGGCAAATAGTTTTTGAGCTATATGTGTTTAAATATTTCAAAGCGCTCCGAAAATTGCGGTTTTTGGATTTTAAAAATTGTTATAACTAGAAAAATAATGGTAATAAAAAGATAAAAATTTATATTGATTATCTTCAAAGCAAGTACTACCATATAAAAGAAATATTATAATGGTCTGAAGACATAAGGTTTTGAGCATTGGTTGATTTGATGTGGACCAACCCAAAAACATATCTATACTAAAATAATAAAGAGAGAAAATTTGTTTGTATGTCCGAAGTAAACTCAAAAAACGCTAAACCAATTTTGGAAATGTTTTCACTGGTTAGGAAGCTAAACTACTCCAGATTAACCATAGGATATGTTATATGAGGGTCCCTGAACCGTAGGGACCTAAAAGACGTCTAAAGTGAACTACTCAATCAATTTTTCAAATTTTTTCACTGTTAGATAGCTAAACTATTCCAGATTAAAGCAAACTATGTTGTATGAGATTATAGGGTCCCGCGAGAGCTTGGGG
Organism: Brachynemurus nebulosus; assembly: GCA_035578155.1. Taxonomy (NCBI): domain Eukaryota; kingdom Metazoa; phylum Arthropoda; class Insecta; order Neuroptera; family Myrmeleontidae; genus Brachynemurus; species Brachynemurus nebulosus. The sequence continues at coordinate 56,869,264 of JAPWDM010000004.1, read as the reverse complement.
ACTCAAAAAACAACCAAAAAATAAACTACTCAACCGATTTTGAAAATTTTTTACTGTTAGAAGGTTAAACTATTCCAAATTGACGTAGGCTATGTTATATGAGTTTATTAGGTCTCCTGGAGACTAGGGACCCAAAAGGGTCTAAAGTAGACTACTCAATCGATCTAGAAAATTTTTTAACTTCCAAATTGACATTGACCATGTTGCATGAGGTCCGCCAAGGTCAATTTTGAAAATTTTTTTACTGTTGTGAAGTCAAACATTTCCAGGTTGACATAGGCTATATTAGTTTACCCAGGATTCTGGGGAAATTTCTTCTCAAATACTATTAAATTATGAGAAAAATTAACATGAAGTCAAAATTGTTGGTCAGAGTATTATAGACCCGAAAAGGGCTTAAATAGCTAGACAGAAATTTGGGTAGTAAGATCATAGTGGTTATGGACCGTTGGGTAGGCAAGTCACAGTGATTTTGGACCACGGAATAGTAAGATCACAGTGATTATGGGTCAGTAGTTAATAAGATCATAGTGATTATGAGCAAGTCCTAAGCGTGGATGTAAAAATTGTGGATAGCAGTGTGCTCGGGTGTGCTTGATACCGCTTAAGTGTGTCAGTCACACAGCAACTGTAGCCGGGTTCAGATCGATTGTTATTAACCAGTTTCAACAATAAGACAATACATATATAGTAATATGCAGGTACCGAAATACTAGCATACATATGCAGAACAGTCGTCTCCCTCCACGGACAGCGTGTAATGTTGGTACACATACAACTATACATCGCACGCATACATTGATACGATATCTATGTTGTAACATGTTGTGCGTTTGGAGGGGACAGAAATTACGTCATTTGTGACGTAAGCTACTGTCCACATTGAAAAAGCTAGTACAGAGATACGGAGTTTGTTTCTGAATATTCTGTGATTATGAGCAACTGGGTAGTAAGGTCATAATGATTATGAACCACTAGGTAGTAAAAGTCATAGTGATTAAGGATCAACAGAATTGCAAAGTAAATTTTGATTCTTTGTAACGTATGAGCGGAATGGTCATTTTCATTGCGTTTTGTTTTTGGCTTCTATTCATAAATAATTATATACTAATCCCTTATTAGCTACTGACCCCAATCCCTCTCTTTCAGAATGGGACAAAAAAATTAGTCTAAGATACGAATTAGAAACGACCTTCACCCATCTGTTTAATGGATGAAAAATGTTTTATATCAAATTTAGTATGTTAAAAAATATATCGCGAGTGGGTTGGCTAAAAAATTCCTGGCAAGGCTATGATTAATTAAAAATTGAAAAATGACTTTCTATTAAACATTGCACTAATCGAGTTTAACGAATAAATTTAATACCAAACAAAAGTATGAAGCCTATAGAATATGCTAACGTTGGGTTGTCTATTTTTCTCCTGGCAAAACTACTGGGTTGGCAGGTATAAACAGGTATGTTGATACTAGTTATTTTCACCCAATTGTTTAATAAATAAATCTTATATCAAAATAAGCGCTATTTCATTGCGAACACGATTACATAGGGTTGTCTGCAAAAAATTTGGTTTGAAAGACGGTTGGCGAGTTTTTAAAAGTGAAATTTTAATGCGAATGGAAACTTGCGACAAAGAGGTTCGAGCTAAGTATCCCGTGCGATAGAAGATGCAGCATTGTAGTTGCATGCGACGTGATCGCCAGGTGAAATAGAGAGCGTGTATGCTATTTGTTCATGCAATAGAGAACGATGGCGACACACTAGTAAGTACTGAGCAATATTTTGGAGTAAATGGCAGTAGTCTTGAGAAAACAACGATAAATATACAATGAATTAAATATACAGGTGTCCCAAAAGTCAACGATAGACCAACTCATGACTGACCAGAATATCAAAATATGGTCAAAATAAATTCGAGTGGATTTAAATTCGGAGACCGAGTTGACAACAAAATGAGACTAAGAGGACCGATCCACCGCTGAGGATAAGCTTAGTTTAAAAAATTTCTTATTTCACGTACATAATGAGTTGGATAGCTGGTCCGATTTTGTGGTCAACTCGGTCTCCGAATTTAAATCCACTTGAATTTTTTAAGGTTGCTTAAAAGAGAAAGTGGTCATCCAAAAAGAGGCTAAATAGTGAAATTTGACAAAAGTTCTAAAATATTCTATTCAGTAGCAAGCAAAAATATGGAAATATCAACTTCAACATGGGATAGATAATCGAATAAATCGTCGGTTTGGTGCGAAAACTCATTGAATATTTTATTATTGTGTTGGCTACTGTCTGATCCACACCGACGAATAATTTGCCCGATAAACTGTTGAGTGTCCATACTCTGATTATTTTATTTAAAGTTTTGTTATTTTAGGTATATAAATAAATAGTGGGCCAACCAAATATGCTAAACACCGATATAACCATAAGTTATCGAACATTCTATTTGGCAACCAACAAAAATATTGAAAAATCAACTTCTAGAACATTTTTCTAATTGTGCACTTTGGCCTCTTTTTTGAAGACCAGCCCAATGGTGAAGACGGCATTTTGTTTTCTTTGCTGGTTAATGAATAGAACATTCTGGAACACTTGTCAAAATGAAGTATTTGGCCCCTCTTTCCGTAACAAATCTAATGGTACAATCGGTTTTTTGATATCTTTGCTAACTGATATAGAAAATTCTAGAACATTTTTCACAATGTGGTATTTGGCCTCTTTTTCGATAACAAATCCAATGGTGCAATCGGTTTTTTGATATCTATGCTAGTTGAGGAATAGAATATTCGAGAATTTTTATCAACTTTCCTTATTTGGGGTCTTTTACAATGACTAATGCAATGGTGAAGTCAGTTTTTTAATATCTTTGCTGATTTCTGTATAGAATGTTCAGGAATTATGTCTCTGATTTTAGTATTTTAATTTTTCACTGTATATATTATGTCTTTTCCTATAAACATTTATAATACATATACATAATTATACTGTCATCAGCGTCATTTATATTTGCCAACACCTTAAATAAAAAAAAAATATACCATACCCCTATTGGGTCTCCAATATATTTACAAAATGTTATGAGCCGTCACTGGTGGAACAAGGGAGGATACTACGTCACAAAAAAATGTTATCTTCTGCTCTGCTGTACTCAATAATATCGCGAGGAGAGCAACATCTCTTTGTTAAGTGATGAACTGGTATTGCACTGTTACGTCAGTGGAAAGTGAGGAAGTGTTTTCGCACCAAATTAAAATAAATTTAAAAAAAAATTTTTCACTTTAAATCGCCTTTTTTATATAAAAATTAATTACTAGGGTTATATTTAAATCTTTAGGAATATTTTAAAATACTTTTTCAAAATTTGTCAAATACCCAAATATCAATGCTTAAGCGACTAGAAACTGGCTCGATTAATCGGGAAACATTAAAAGATCTAATTAAAATTTTTAGTATAATTTATTAAAAACATAAAATCATAAACAATATAGATTTTTATAATATTAACATACATGATCAAAATTATTTGCAATGAATATACATATAAAATCTTTAAAACTATTAATAATACATAAATTTAAAAAATATCATTATTTTAACAACATTTGAAAAAATATAAAATATTTTGTAGCAATATTTCTCTAAAATTTATAAAATTGAAATTACTTTTTGCACCAAATTATGTGTAAAAGTCAGTTCTTTTTTAAGTTTCAAAATTTAAATATTAAACCTGTAGCCTTTTACCTTATTTAAAATATAAAAATTATCTTTAAATTAGAGAAAATTAACGCATTAAGTGCAAATATTCAAATTTTTTAATTCCAGAATTTTTGTTCCGGTATTAATCAGTGCACATAAGGTGCGTATCAAAACGATCTATTCTGTGTAATCAAGTAACTAAATCCTGTTTTCGGAAAAATTATATATGTTGCACTTAAGGCGTTAAAATTTATTTGGTCTATTGGGATCTGTCGAATGACGGTAGAACATCTGATGTTGAAAAGTTCGACTATTTTTAAAGTGCATTTACTGAATGTCATTTCTGAGTTGAATTTTTTAGATCTGCATGTACATACAATTGATTTGATTTTCCCATTCATTTACAATTCTCCAGTTATTTCATGATGTTTACTATTTAAATTTGACGTTTGTATACTGTAAACTAATTTTTGCCACATTTTAACTGTTTTACAGATGTAAAATTTTCTCTCCTTTAACAAAATACCTTAGCTTCGGACTTGTGTTAACTCAAGTACAAACAGTTCTACTATTTATCATTTTTTCTTAATATAGAACTGATTACTATATATAAAACTTATATTAATGCACTTTTTCGCCAGTCATTTTTTTAAGCTCCGCCTATTTGACAAATCGCAACTGAGGTAATCATTTTGAGATTCTTAATTATTTTTATAAAATACTATATCTGTGAAAATTCTTATAAAGTATGTCTTAAAATTGTTTTAAACGTTTAGACATGTAAGCTTTTTTTTGAAAATTTTTTTGTAGGCACAACATTTAAAGACGAAAGTTTGGTAATAAATTTTTTAATATTAATATTTCTAAAAATACTTTTTACGAAACAGATTTTTAAGATATTAAAGCGAGAAGACATTTTTTATAATCTCCTGATGTATCACCCTTAAAAAAAATAAAAAATAAAAAAATTTAGAAACTCTTTTAGGCAAATCAAAATAAAATAATAATAATAATTAATTTTTTAGCAACGCTAATCGAAATTTAAACAGGAATGAAATGTAAATATAATATTAACGAGATTAAATATAATACAACATACTCCAGTAAAACGAACCTGACGGGACAGTAAAAACCGGGTCGTTATAACAGAATTTCGGTACAACCAAATTAAGATATTTTTATTTGCACCTTTTTATTTAAACAAAACAACATTATTTTATTATGAAAATATCAGTAGAAAATAACGTAACACACACACATTTATATATATATATATATATATATATATATATATATATATATATATATATATATATATATATATATATATATATATATATATATATATATATATACCCCCAACAGAAAATTTAAGACCACTTCAATTTTTTTTTCTTAAAATGGTTTTATCTATGCAATGAAAACTTTAAATAAGGTTGTGTATACGATTTGACTATACATTTGGCTTCCAACTCATGCACTTGTTTAGATTATTTAGGCATTTCTTTGACCATCACGTCACATCAAAGTGTGAAAGTGAATATTTTCTATTTTTTAAAAAATTTAAATATAATTGTTTTAATAGATAAAAATTGTTCCCTCTTAATTAACGTTTCTATCATATTAAATAACATATTTTTAGCTTTCTAACGATCACTGAAAAATTTTCGTACGATGATTAGTTACGAAGTTATGAACAGTCAAAGTTTAGTGCGTGCTCTACTCATTAATTACTATAACTTGGTTAAAAATTGTCGTACAACGATGAAAAAAAAAAACGAAATTAAAGGAAAAAAAGTGATCTTTTTGAATATAATATCAAAATTAATTGAAAAAGAATTCTTCGTACTAATACTGAGCTTTGAACGTAAAAACTCCATTTTAAATTCTTATATCAAGTTTTTTCTTTTAGCATTTCGTAGAGCGAAAGCAACTCTACGAAATGATAATAACATCGTGTCAATGTTTGCTAAAACTTCAGACACGTAGCGTTTTTTTCTTTCTATGGTACTTGTGAGGTAATTTTTTTTTTTTTAAATAAAATAACTATTCAAAATAGAAATTTCTTAACTGAGACAGACCGTTGCAAATTATAATATTATTAATAATAATAACAAATTAAAGGCTAATTTTAGTATTAAACACTGCTTGAAACTTGACTCCACTTTGAAAAATATATAACTGACAGCACTGAATGCAAATGTCAAAGATAAATACCTATTTTATGATATTTTGATAATTATTGTTCAGCTAGTGTCATCTGTTTGTTGTTACTTAAAGAATTAGATTTGAATAATAATATGGATCGAGTTTATGGGCATTGTCGAAATCTGCTTTACCGACATGCAACATATCAAACTTATCAAATTCTTTATTACCAACTTATTAATTGAATCTTTTTTTTTATGTAATTCAATTTTAACAATACACACGATACACACAGATTAGACAATCAAGATGGCTTCCTTTTAGTACACAGTGTTCGCTCATCACAATTTTATTAATTAATTTTATTTATAATTAAATTGAATAAAACCAAAAATACGGAGTACAGTGTATCAATCAATCATTTGAACACGCATCCCACAATTGGTAACCCCTCCGTGTGGTTGATTGATTTAAAAAAATCAAGTTACAAAAATCACGTGTTGCTTTTCACATTTAAACTATCGCGGAAGTGAATAAAAATAATGGAAGAAGAATTAAAACGTGCATTGAAAGTAGTCAAATCTGAAAATGTACTATTACAACAACAATTGGAGGCATACCAAAATCAAGTAAGTCAAAATTCTTCCGTCAGTCTCGTCCAACGTCCGCTCAAACAAACGAAAATACGATGAACCAGTGCGTACAACAAACAAACTTAGCCGCACTTCGCGAAGTTAAACTTGCTAAATTTTGGCCAGAACATCCTGAACTATGGTTTAAACAAGCCGAATCAGAATTTCACGCCAAACAAGTCAGTTCGGATAGTTAAAAATTTCATGCGATTGTTTATCAGTTGGGTCGTGAAAAGCTTTGCGTAATCTCGAGCATCCTGACCAATCCGCCCCCACAGTATAAATATGAAAATCTCAAAAGAACACTTATAGATCATTATTCAATTTCTACGGATCAAACAATTCGTAAACTCATCTCCGACTTAGAACTTACTGGTCGCCGACCGTCAGAACTTTTAGCTCAAATGAAAAGTTTGGCGGGTAGCACATTCAACGATCAGTTATTACAAAAATTATGGATCCATCGCCTTCCAACACGTCTTCAGGAAACACTGTCAGGCGTTCTAGCAGCCCCTAGCTGATCAGTTAGCTGAAATTCCCAATTTTTCATCAATCAGCTCAATTTCTAACTCTACCGAAGCATTCGCTATTCAAGATACACCAACTAATGTAGCTGAGTTAAGCAAACAAATAAACGAACTCAAATTTCAAATATAAAAAATGAATCCCCAGTCATCACAAAACAGTTGTTTTAGACGAAATCGATCAAGATCACGGGAAAATCGACCAAGTTGGAACAAAAATTGGTGTTGGTTTCACAATAAATTTGGAAGAAATGCTAATAAGTGCGAACAGCCGTGTGCTTTCAAACAAATCAACAAGCAATCAAATACAAATTCGGGAAACTAACTCCGCTTTCATCCGTTGCGGCGGTTGATGATAGCGGTAACACACAAAACCGTCTATTTATCTACGATAGAACAAATCGTATATCCTTTTTAATCGATACTGGCGCGGAAATTTCGGAAATACCACGACCTAGATACTTAATGTCACATCCCACCTCGCTAAAATTATCTGCGGCAAACGGAAGCGTCATAAGTACGTACGGCAGAAGATCCCTTAATGTGAATCTTGGACTCCGTCGAGAATTTAAATGGAATTTTTTAATTGCTTCTGTTCCAATTACAATTACTGGCGCTGACTTTTTAAAACACTACGGTCTGCTAGTGGATGTTAAGCATAAGTGCCTCTTGAATTCACTCTCTATTGTCAACATCAATGATTTTGCACACCTATTCAAACAATTCCCAGAGATCACCGGTGCAATTCCACCTAAACCAACATCGGGACATAATATAGAACATCATATCCAAATTACTGGAAACCCAATTTCCCAACGACCTCGCCGTTTAGACCCAGCCAAGTTTCACGCAGCGCGTAAAATCTTTATGGAAATGCAAAATGAAGGTATTTGCCGTCCATCTAAGAGCCTGTGGGCTAGTCCACTCCACATGGTACGTAAACCTTCAGGTGATTGGAGACCGTGCGGCGATTTCAGACGACTTAATGCGGTAACAATTCCTGATCAATATCCAATTTCTCACATACAAGATTTCTCAAGCTTTTTACATGGCATGAAAGTATTCAGCAAACTGGATATCGATAAAGCGTTCTTAAGAGTAAAGATGGCACCAGAAGGTATCGAGAAAACTGCTGTCACCACACCGTTTGGTTTATTTGAATTTTTATACATGCCATTCGGTTTACGGAATGCGATCCAAACATTTCAACGTTACATTAACCAAGTCCTACACGGACTCGACTTCGTATATACTTACCTGGACGATTGCTTAATTGCATCAAATTCCAGCGAGGAACATGAAGAGCATCTCAAAATCATTTTTAACAGATTTCGTGAGTATGGCATAGTACTTAACATTTCTAAATGTGTTTTAGGCGTTTCGACAATCGATTTCCTAGGATACCAAATATCAGAAAATGGTATTCAGCCAATACCTACCAGAGTCCAGGCTATTCTCAAATGTTCTCGTCTAACTACTATTAAGGACCTTCGCAAATTTCTCGGCGCAATTAATTTTTATCGCCGTTGTATCAAGGACGCCGCACAATCACAAGCACCTCTGAACGCACTCTTGAAGGGAGCCACCAATTTAGCTTTTGAAAATTGCAAACAAGACCTTGCCAATGCAGCACTCCTTGTTCATCCTAAGGTTGGTGCCCCACTACTTTTAACAACTGACGCATCGAATACTACGATGGGAGGATGTGTCGAACAATTTACTAAAAATCAATGGTATCCACTAGGTTTCTTTTCCAAACCATTTTCACCGGCTCAAAGAAACTATAGCACTTATGATCGTGAGCTATCAGCAATTTATTACAGCATTAAATTTTTTCGACATCTCTTGGAAGGGAACATTTTCGTCACCCGTACCGACCACAAACCATTAGTTAACGCACTCCAGCGAAACTCAGAAAATGCTTCTCCACACCGAATACGTCAACTTGCATTCATCAGCGAATTTTGTACCAAAATTGAACATATTTCTGGTGAAGACAATGTCTTAGCTGACAACCTGTCACGTATCAACGCAATTACTTTCCTTGGATAATTTTCGACAGCCGAAATAGCTGCAGCTCAATCCGAAAATGCCGAACTTCAAGAACTTCTGAAATCAAACTCAACTTCTTTAAAATTACATCAAATTAAGTTCAGTTCAATCGACACTCCTCCTATATATTGTGATACCTCTACCGAAGAGATTCGTCCATATATACCTAAATCAATGAGGAAGAAAATTTTTGACTCATTCCATAATTTAGCACACTCTAGTGGTCGTATTACAGATCGAGCTATTTCACAACATTACGTTTGGCCACATATGCATCGTCAAATTATACAGTTAGCTAAAACATGTCTTGAATGTCAATCATCTAAAATTAACCGTCACGTTCGTTCTACGCCCAAGCGCTTTATCGAATCAGACGCACGATTTAAACATATACATATCGATATCGTCGGACCACTTCAGCAATCTCACGGATACAAATACATTTTAACTATGATGGATCGTTTTTCTCGCTGGCCTGAAGCCATACCAATCAAAGATATTTCTGCCAGAACTATTTCAAATGCAATCTTCACACATTGGGTGTCACGTTTCGGAACCCCTTTAACCATCACCACGGACCAAAGAACTCAATTCGAGTCTGAACTTTTTTCTGCCTTAGCTGCCATGATCGGTGCATCTAGACAACGAACCACACCATATCATCCACAAGCCAACGGCCTTATTGAACGCTGGCACCATGCCGTCAAAGCCGCACTCAAATGTCAAAATAATATAAATTGGATAGAAACACTTCCAATTGTTCTACTCGGACTCCGTTCATGTCATAAAATCGATATTCAAGGATCACCTGCGGAAATGCTTTACGGAACCACAATCAGATTACCGGGTGAATTTTTTAACAGCGAAGATCTAGATGCAAATCCTACAATATTCCTAGAAGAATTACGTCAACACTTGAGACAGATCCGACCTCGACCTACAGCCCACAAAATCAAAAATACACCTTTCTGTTTCAGAGACCTTTTCAAGTGTACCCACGTATTTGTCAGAGTTGACTCCGTCAAAGGTCCCCTAGACAAACCGTACAATGGTCCATTCAAAATTCTGGAGAGAATTTCCGACTTTGTTTTCAAAGTAGACATTGAAGGTAGACCAACCAATATTAACATCGAAAGGCTGAAACCAGCATTTTTACCTTCAGAAGAATTCGACACTAGTCAAACGACAACGGTTTTTCCTTCAACATCATCGTCCTCGCAGTCAACCTCCACACCGTCATCGGTAGGACCTGATCGTGTTTACGGGAGGAAATCAACTAAAAGAGTTACCTTTTCTTTATAATTTTTATTTCATATACAACAATCATTTTGCAATGTATAACATTTACTTTTGTAATCTTTTATTTACCACCGTACTTTATACTAAGAGGGGAGCTATATGGGCATTGTCGTAATCTGCTTTACCGACATGCAACATTATCAAATTCTTTATTACCAACTTATTAATTGAACCTTTTTTTATGTAATTCAATTTTAACAATACACACAGATTAGACAATCAAGATGGCTTCTTTTAGTACACAGTGTTCGCTTATCACAATTTTATTAATTAATTTTATTTATAATTAAATTGAATAAAACCAAAAATACGGAGTACAGTGTATCAATCAATCATTTGAACACGCATTCCACAAGCTTGACGACATTATTGCCATCTGATGTCAGATTAAAAAAATGTTTTTTCTCTGACATAGATAACTATTCTTTTATTACATATTTTGGATATCTTGTCTATGATATTATATAAAAATGTCAAAACTTTTTGATATTAAAATAAATTTTTTGATAATTAAATTTTCAGTTAGACCAATTCCATGCCAAATCAACACACTTTTGAAAGAAATATTTGCTCCAATTTTTAAATTTTTACCGCTTAAGATATCGACGGCTTACTGCTAAAACCACGTATCTTGAAAAATGCTACTTTTCAAGAGAGAGAAAAAACATTATAACTTCTTTATTTTTGAAAGTTTGAACTTCGTTTTTGTTTTAAGCACAAAGTTATTTTTTTTCTTATTATTAAAATAAAATTGTATACTAATTGAAAACATGTAATTAATTCAATATATGTAATTTTGTGAAATATCTGGTTACTATGTTGCCATCTGGTGATATCTTTTACAACGACCGGGAGTATTTATAATTTAAATATTTCCGGTCGATGTAAGATATCACTAGATGGCGACACTGACTTTGTGAGATACACTAAATAATTGAATGTAGTACCCTCGTATCTCATAAAATTACATAATTCTCTGATACTTTGAAAGTTCTCATACTTACAATGGAAATAATACTTCTGAATGAATAAATTAATTCAATAAAAAAAATTAATAATAATAATAATATTAAGGTATTTCGATAGCTCTTATCTCTTCCATAAATCTGTGACGTAAATCTATTGTTTTCATGGAGAGTGACAACTTCTAGACAATAAATTTTGATCGATATATTTTAAGAAATTCGATGAATATCAATATTCATGTACATTATAACAGTATGGAAGAGTAATAGAAATAATTTATAATTTGTTTCATGCTTTTATAACACATTTATATAAATGCATTATACGAATAAATATTGAAGATATATTTGGCAACGCACACTCTTGGAACATTTTAATTTTGTTATGTTGGCACCACTTACGTTCAATCATAATTTCTAATAGTGATGGGAAATTATCCAATGATTTCAGTAATCGATTATTATTATTCGATTCTTTCGATTATTAAAAATTATTACTTTTTATACGATTTTTTTTCATTCGCATATTTCTGTACCTGATTAATTAAATTAATTTGGCAGTTTGTTAAAAAACATTGTTAAGAAATTAACATCTTTAAGAAAACTATGTAAAATTTTACAATTATAGATTCCTCAAAAATAGAAATTAAACTAGGTCAACCTCTTTCTGAAAAAAAATCACGTGAACAACCCCTTAAAATAAAATATAATAAAAAAAGAAAGCACGTTTTTTGAAAACAGTACCTGAACTAATAGTGCCTACTCCATCTCCTTTTTTAAGTTATTAATGTATATTTCTTATGAAAACGTGTACCAATAAATTTTATGACCTAGTCCACTGGGGTGCGATATTAGGTACAAAATATTCAATAATATTTAAATTTTAGTTTATTTTCTGACGCGTAAGTTTTGCTATCAAATTCTGATATATTTTTTCTGTGTAATTTTTAATAATTTTTTTCAATTTTAATATTATTTATAATTCTCTTCAGTTTTAAATTTTTAAATTTTATATTTTTTATTAATCATTTTAAAATTTTAATATTAGTATTATTTTTTATCTTTTGCATATAATTTTTAATTTCTTGTACATATTTAAATATTTATAATTATAATTGTCTTAGATTTTAAATTTTTAAATTATTTTTTATTAATCAGTTTTAAATTTTAGTATTCTTATCTTTTGTATATAATTTTTAATTTCTGTACATATTTTAATATAGTATTATTAGTACTTTATAATTTTTCTGTTTATATCAATATTTATAAAAGTTTGCAAGCTGTAGTGTATATAAAAAATTTACAAATATAAATTTATTTTTGTAAATTTTTTTTAACAATGCTTGCAAGGCCAAAGAGAACGCCAGTAACAGAAGCTGAAAAAGTAATAATAGTTAATTTATACAAAACAAATGTCAGAATATGATGTAAAACCGTTGTCTATAAAATCGGTTGTGAATTATATAACAGAAATTGTAGGCGTCACAGCCCAAACAGTTTATCGAATTATTAATGAATATAATGAAAACAAAACAGTTTCGGCTCCGAAAGAACGATCAAAAAATATTAATGGAACAATTGCTAGCCGTTTGTCGGATTTTGATAAATTTTTAATAAGACGAAAAGTGCACGAATTTTTTTTTGCGAACGAAATTCCAACATTAGAAAAAATGCTGCAAGCTGTAAATGCTGATCCACTGTTACCTGATTTTAAATTAACAACTTTCCGGAGCATTCTTATTAATGTAAGTAATCATATTAATTAATGCTTGATATACGAAATATATTTATTAATAATAATAAAACTTATCATCTACTGCCAATAACTTTTACAAATTATATAATTCCACAACTGTTGTATATTTTTGTAAATTTTATAAATTATAAAATAAATAAATTCTAAACTATATAAACGTTCACTAATAAAATCAAAAATATATAAATGAAAATTAATTGCATTTAATAGTATTCATATAATTACAAAGTAGCATACATAATGCAATTCAAAAATAAATATTTTTTTCCGTAGTACGCACTCGAGTATACAAGATAGAGTTGTCATTTTCAAAAACATGTACGAAACGAGTGATTCGTTGACCTAGTTTAATTCCTATTTTTGAGGACACTATAGATAGGTATACTTGAAATTTTATGACATCATCAACAAATGAAGCGAGTTTAGACGTACAACCTTAAGTTACTGTAGTTACTCTAATATAAACATAAAAGAAGTCAAAAAAGACTTCCAGAAAATTTTTACTGTTATTTTTTATTTTTGTTTTTATTTATAAACTAAAACGTCTGAGGAAACTAGAATAATTGTTTAATTATTTACTGAAATATTTCGAGACAGAATGATATTATTCGAATGATTTTATGATATCACGAGATATAAAATCATTTTAATCAAAATACCCAAATAATGTTATTATACTTCGAAATATTTTGTAAGATTATTAAAATGAAATATAGTTGAGTGATATTACAATAATCGAATGATCGATTACTTTTTATTCAAATATGCCCATCACTAATATATAACCGTACGTATGGTACATATGGTACATATTACATACATATGTATAGACAATACATACGATACATACATATTATATTTAGCATGAATAAATGAGGTTATGTACATCTCGTTAATATATTTGCTATATTAATTAATCAGCTATGTTAAAAATATATTTTCATTATTGTTTTGTCTTCCTAAAAAATGATAACGGAAATGAATGACGGAAAAGTAAAAGAATCGGAAAATGTAAAGAAAGAACTATAATAACAATTTTAAAAATATTGAAATTCTAATGATAGTAATGATTTTAAAATTGTGTTTTTATATCTGTGGTGTTTTGTTTTTTTCTCAAAATTTGAATAGTGTATTCCAGTGCAAATTATAATAAACTATTGATTCTAATTTACAGAAATTTAATTTAAAAATTTTGACTGTAAGATTATTATGATTATTATTATAGCCTAAAAAATTTCTTTCTTTGTTTATCTTTTACACGTGTCATTTTAAATGTGCAATGTTGCCACGTTCAATTATAGTTTTTACAATTTTCGAGTCGACATTACATTTTTAATTTTTTTATTGCAATAACTAATAAACAATGTGGAAAACTGATATAAATCTTGTTTTATTCGATTCATAAATGTCTAATGTATCTGTTAAATAAGTTTGGTCGAAAGTTTAACATTTTTTAATATTTTATAGTCGTTTTTGTATTTTAGTCCATTTACCCACATTAAAAAAAAGGTAAATTTTGAAAATTAATTTCTTGAATACTAAGAGCACAATTGATCTGAAAATTTAAGGATCAGCGTTTTATATGTTCATTGTTTACTGGTAAAAATTTTAAATCGATGGTTGCATTTTTTAGAGTCTATCGAAACTCCTTAATAAAAATATTGATAATAAGAAAAAAAATTCGTCAAGTGCGTGTTTTTGACATGCATTAAGTAATGTCACCTCAGTGAAAGTGTTAATTTATGATTTTTTGGCTCATTTTTTAAGTACAGTGAGAATGACAGCCCTCTTGCGTTTATTCAATATATGCATTATGCGTGTACAACTCTATAATACAGTAAGAATACAGCCGTCTTGTGTTTATTCAATATATGCATGTACAACTCCATAATTATTATATTATATATTATTATTATTATTAATTTTCCCCCACTATAATCACACAACGAGATTAATATGTCATCCTTCGGTAACATAAAAAACAACTGAGGACTACTACCATTACATACACAACATACCATTAAATTATGACATA
>JAPWDM010000004.1:56770647-56854059 GCA_035578155.1 Brachynemurus nebulosus | reverse complement strand
CGTTCAAAGCTCAGTATTAGTACGAAGAATTCTTTTTCAATTAATTTTGATATTATATTCAAAAAGATCACTTTTTTCCTTTAATTTCGTTTTTTTTTTTTTTTTTTTTTTTTTTTTTTTTATTGCTGTTCGACAATTTTTAACTGAGTTATAGTAATTCAAAGAGTAGAGCACGCACTAAACTTTGACTGTTCATAACTTCGTTATTAATCATCGTACGGAAATTTTTCGGTGGTCGTTAGAATGCTAAAAATGTGTTATTTAATATGATAGAAACGTTAATTAAGAGAAAACAATTTTTATCTATTAAAAAAATTATATTTTAATTTTTAAAAAAATAGAAAATATTCACTTTCACACTTTGATGTGACGTGATCGTCAAAGAAATGCCTAAATAATCTAAACAAGTGCATGAATTGGAAGCCAAATGTGTAGTCAAATCGTATCCACAACCTTATTTAAAGTTAAGGTACTTAATTTATTTTCTCTTCTTTTTTAGATACATAATCTATACTTTCTCAATTCTTTTTTAGGTACTTAATTCTTTTTCTCTTCTTTTTTAGGTACATAATCTATTCTCTCTTTCCTTTTTTTAGGTACGGTAATTAATAATTTTTTATTTCAGCAAAAAACTACTGAAGAGGATCACAAAAGTGATTGAAACCGGTCTAGTAAGAAAAATGAAGAAAAGAAGAAAAAACAATTTTTTGTGGGAAAGGGGTACAAAAATATTATTATTGTATAACTGGATTCGTTATAAAAGGAGTATACTGTATTATCATTAGAGGCATTTAGCAGGAATTTCTGTGATGTACAAGGGTGAATACTCTAAGAGTTGCCAGTTATTCTATTCCTAAAATATTCATTTAATTGAAGAAAGTAAATACTAACATTACTAACATATTATAATTTAATTCCTTACAACTGAAAAGAACCATAAATAGGTAAAGGATATAGCAAAAAAAATATAACGAAATGGACCTCCACTAACTATGACCAATGTTCAAAATAACACATGTAATGATCCTGAAATTCTAAGAGGATCACATATCAATAGGGTTTTGATCCTTAACCTTGAGATATATATATATATATATATATATATATATATATATATATATATATATATATATATATATATATATATATATATTTTCCCGCTACCTTTTAATGTATGTAGGGCCCCCCTATGGAAGTTAAGAGCTGAAATTTGATAAGTAGGGCTCATTCCGATGCACAACGATACTATCAAAGTGGGGTCAAATTTTGGATCCGACCCAACCTTTAAGGGAGTGGTGGGGGGCGGTAAAACAAAACTCTTCCAAACCGGTTGGTAATAATGTTTCGGTCAATTATCTACAACATATCCAAAATTCAGCTTCCTAGGATGATTTGGAGGGAGTAGAGGGGGAAAAAAAGTATTTTTGCTGGATCTAACACGCCCACAGCCCCCCAGAATTAACGCAGAGGGTTGAAATTTGGTGTGTTGAGATTTTGGAGGTTTTAATATTTTACCCCCCCCCCCCATTTTTAGTCGAATTTTCTCCGAAAATTAGACTTATACAGCCTATACGATAAGAGCTGCGAGAGGCGAGAGTAGGGGCGCTATCCGTTTTCGGACCCGTAGAACACGAATATGTAGAAAAAAAATGTCTGATATATATATATATATATATATATATATATATATATATATATATATATATATATATATATATATATATATATATATCAGACATTTTTTTTTCTACATATTCAATTGAGAATTGAATGCTATTGAATGCTATTGTTAAATGTGTTTTAAAAGCATTATGTTTATTCTAAATACAAGTAGGTGAATAGTAATTTTAAAAAATTTAAAAAAAAGTGAACTTACTTTTATGACAAATGAAATACATACATATTAAGTAATTTAAAAATGTTATTAGTCACTGTTTATTTATAAATTAGAAATTTTGGATTTTTAGTATTTATAAAATAGAAATTTTGGATTTTTTTGGAAAGAAAAAATATCTTTATAAAGACCTTCCAGTTTACTATTTAAGGTCCTTTTTTAATTTTTAAAACTAAAACATAAAGGCAATTAGCGGATAAACATGGGCAGGAATGTCCTCGTACGAATTGTGTTGGCTTTTTTTCTGCTACCTGTTTTCGGCACAAAATTGAAATTTACTGAGATACAGCCCTTAAATACTTAAAACCTTTTTTTAAAGCCTCGATCAGCCGAACACTCATCACCAGTTTTGAAACCAACAAAATGACAATTCGGTTGTAGACTTTCAATCACATTTCGCTTGTAGACATTCAATACCGAAGATGAAGGGGAAAATTCGACTACCGTGATGGGGCCCCGCTGCTCACGGCGTTTTTTAAGCTACAATTTCATGCTTCTTGACGTTTTCGAAGTTTGTACCACTCGCATAGGTCACTCAAATAAATCTAGAGGGCTGAAATTTTGTATTCGGATTGAGTTAGTATCAAGGGGGTGCCTTTTGGGGGTCTCAACTTTTAACCCTTACCCCCACCATTTTTATACCAAAAAGAACATGATTTTTCTTGTTTTTTAACAGTTTCGTTCGGGTCAAAATCTCCCCAAATAAACCTAGAGGGCTGAAATTTTGTGTAAGGGTTAAGATAATAGTCAGCCACTGCTTTTTGGAGATTTAAACTTTTAACCCTTACCCCCACGATTTTTATGCCAATATTTCCTTGATTTTTTGTTTTTTCTAACACGTCTAGACTCTAAGGAAACCTAGAGAGCTGAAATTTTGTACATGTATTGAGTTAACATCCAGTTAGTGCCTTTTAGGGATTCCACATTACTTTTCCCCCCACTTCTCCCATTTTTACATCGGAATTCAATGGTATTGTTAAATGTGTCTAAAATGCTTTATTTTTATACTATTATACAAGTAGGCGAATAGTAAATTTAAAAATTTAAAAAAAAATGAACTTACTTTTATAACAAATGCAATACACAAATATTAAGTAATTTAAAAATGTTATTAAAGTCACTGTTTATTAATAAAGTAGGAATTTTGGATTTTTATTATTTAAAAAAATAGAAAGTTTGGATTTTTTTGGAAAGAAAAAATATATTCATACAGGCCTTCCAGTTTACTATTTAAGTTCCTTTTTTAATATTTAAAAATAAAACACAAAGGCAATTGGCGGATAAGCATGGGTAAGAATGCTCTCGTACGAATTGTGTTGGTATATTTTCTGCTAACTGCTATCGGTACAAAATTGAAATTTACTGAGATTCAGCCCTTAAAAACTTAAAACCTTTTTTTAAAGCCCCGATCAACCAGACACTCATCATCAGTTTTGAAACCACCAAAATGACAAATCGCTTGTAGACTTTCAATTACATTTCGCTTGTAGATATTCAATACCGAAGATGAAAGGAAAAATTCGACTTCCGCGAGGGAGCCCCACTGCTTACGGCGTTTTTTTTTTATTAAGTTAACAGAATGTTGGGAGTTGCAGCTCTTAGATTATTCACGCTGTATATGCGTCTTACTACTTTCAAAGTATTAAAGGCTGAAAAAAATGTTTCTCACCGATATAAAACTCTCCAAAGTTTTTCCATAACGTGCTTCAAATGCTTGTTTAATTTCGCCCATGTCGATTTCGCTGCGGGTTACAATTATACGAATTAATGCTCGATCGCGTGTTCCTATTCCAGCCATACTATCGTGAAGACGCTCGGCAAAGAATGCAGCTTTATTTCGTACTGATTTCACTGAAATTATGAAATTCAAAATATAATCGAAAAATACGTATTACATATAGTAGGGGAGTTGACAGTATTTAAAAAAAACAAAAAAACAAAACTGTATATTTATTAATTAAAATTCACATAGTGTTTGAAAAATTATCAAATTGGATCGGCTGGGACTCGAACCCGGATCTCTTGGTTGTTAGCCAAGCGCCTTACCAATTAGGCCACCGACCGCTTGTTCGAGTGCCACTCCAATCCGATAATCAATCAAACACATCCTCTCTTTAATGCAAGACGCAGTTTACATTTAATTTCAAATGTTATCGAGTGCCTGTGAAACATCATTAATGTATGGCGGACTTCTGTTCGTATTTAAACATACACCAATATTCATATGTTCACTTAAAAATTTTTTAAACACTATGTGAATTTTAATTAACATAATGAATTGGCCATACATGCCAAAGTAAATCGAGTGTTCAAGTATCAGCTAAAACTGGACATTAAGTGAACATATGAATATTGGTGTATGTTTAAATACGAACAGAAGTCCGCCATACACTAATGATGTTTTACAGGCATTCGATAACATTTGAAATTAAATGTATATTTATTGATAAGAAGTTTCAACTGGTATAAATTTTTATAAAATACATCTTATTTTCAGGATGTATGACAGAAAAAAAAAATTCTTTGAAATCACTTCAGTTTGAAATAATTTTAAATGATAGATGACTTTGCACTGATTAAAAAAGAAAATTGTATATTACCAACAAATTAAACGAAATAATTAATGTTAGTGTTTTCATTTATCGCGTGTTATTTGTACGCGACGTAGGTCGACTATGGATGAATTTACAAAATTCATCCGGCTTTATTAAATTATCGTTAGAACAAAAAAAAAAAGTTTTATGAAGCTTATTGTGTAATTGCATTATTGCTGGAAGAGAAAAAATTTCCTTCCCTGCTACATACTTGTTTTAATTATCGCCATATTTCTTATTAGTAAACGAAACATTCTCCTCGAAAATGTTGCACGGGCACGGTCTGTGACGGTACGTGATTATGCAATTACGTTACTTTATATATGAACACTTTCATAAGAAAAGCATTAAACAATGTTTGTTGTGTCTACCACGATACGTGTCTGTGACGTTTAGTGTCTGTAGATGTGAATGAACCTTTATGGATCCGTAACAGACAAACAAATAGACAAACAGACATGATGAAGCGTAATGGGTCCTGCATTTTTTTTCTTGGAATAAAATACAATAACAAAATAAAAATTTAGTTTCAGTCCATAAAAATATAGGAAACTAGTTTTGAAAATTAAAAATATGATAAATATGCTGCCAATGGTGTGTGGCACACAGCTTCCTCGTACTCGTAACACTTTAAATCAGTATTCTACCAAATATATATACCGTGAAATTATGGCTAACTTCAAAAATGCATCACTGCTTGCATGAGGCAGAGTCAATAGTTCAAAAACGCATCAGACGCATCACAACGAAAAATCAAAAGTTCATTTTTGCATCTGATGCGTTAAAACAATGCATCAAGAAATTTGGTGATGCGTGTCCAAGATGCATGTCATGTGTATAATGTAGAATTATAACTATTTGCCATATTACGTAGGTATTAACACCAACAGGAATAATTCCGAAAAACAAATTGTTGAAAAAGATTTATCTTTGATTAAAATTGTTTAAACTATTTGAATACATCTCGCACTCAAAATAGGTATGTAATATTTTTTATTCAAATAATTTCAATATTTTCAATTTTAAGTAAGTTCAAGTTTAAATTCAACGATAATATACCTAACCTATACGCGGACTGTATTGCTATATTATCTATAGTCTATCTGTAGCCAAATCAGAGGCTAAATGATGCCAATATCCCATTCAAAAATATCTAATGTGCATCAAATTTCAAGAGAGCATCAGCAGCGCATCATGTAGTATTAGACGCATCAGAAAAGTCATGATGCTGCATCGATGCGGTAAAGTTTACATTTTTGAAGTTACCCTATATTTTCGCCTTAAAGTTCATAAAAAATTGTTGTAACTCAAAATACTTAAAGGCTAAATTATAAAATAATAGCAAAAATATTTTAGAAACTAACTCCAAAAATACTAATACAAAATAACCCCCAAATAAAAATTTGAGCGAAGTGGGACTAGCAGTAAATAAGATATTGACATTTAATGGGATTTCATGGTAGCGCCGTGGATACTATTACTCCGAATGCAATGAAATTTGTAGGGGACCATCTAGGAACCAGACCGTATAATTTCTGACAATTTCATAAAAAAAGAATTGAATAGTTCCGAAGTTATGCCACTTGGTGTAATTTAGTATATTAATGGAATGACATGGTAGCGGCGTAGCTACCGTTACTCCGATTTCGATTGAATTCATAGGGGGCCGTCTAGGAACCAAACTGCATAATTTCTGAAAATTTCATTAAAAACAATCAAATAGTTCAGAAGTTATGCCACTTGGTGCAAACTGGTGACACACAGACGGATGGACGGGCAGACACCAAACCAAAATTGTTCAGGAAGCTCTAAAACGTAAAATGTGCGTAAAAAATTTTATTTTGAAGGGGAAAAAATTTTTTTATTTTTCAAAAGTGATCACAATGCTTCCGCTACTTTAGTAGCCTCGGAAGCAAAAAATGTCTACTATATTTTCATGCTATGGGAACGGTGTGATTTCATATGAGAAAGAAATAACTCGTTTCTAATTACATCGTAAATCGTTTTTGACCATCATAAAAACAATACTTTTAGTGACAACTGAGTGGTATAAAGATATAATATTTTTAATTTACATCAATTAAAAGAATTTTTGCAAAGATTCCATCTTTATTGGAGGCGGGAGAGATTGTAAGGGGGTAATTTGATTTATTTAATAATGAAATTTAACACAAGACTTTTTTATAAAAATAGTAATTCGGAGGTCAAAATAGGCTCAATAGACAAAACTGACGTAATAATTGTGAACACATGATAAGACGGGGCGATTAAATTGATGAGAAGTAAAACATTCTAATAAATTTAACAGTTAGGTGTAGAGAGGTTCACAAACATCTTAAATCCGACACTTAGAGTTAAATATGACTCTACAACTATAATTTGAAATTTAAATGACGATGTAATCATGTAATAAAATGTATGTATTGTAGAACTAGATAACAAAAATTGTTTTATTGGTTAATTTAAAATAAAATTGTAATAAATAATTTTTCACATTTTGCTACGGACCAGTGAAATACCCTTGCCGTACGGCATCGCTTCGCGGACCAGCGATTGGGAAACAATGATCTAGAGCCGACAAAATAAAATAAGTTCAAAACAACAGCTTTAGAGGAAAGTGTAAAAAAAATATTATTTACATTTAATTTCTGTATATGTTAAATATTTTTTGGACCAAAATAAAACTGTAAGGAATGTAATTTGTCTAGGAACTTTTGACAAAACATAGCTAGACCTCTATACTAAACTTTCTAACAATAAAAAAATTCCAAATTTTGGATTTGTTTATTCTGCTGACTCTATTTTTTATATTACGTTTGTAAGCTTACCAATAGCCAAAAGACCATCTTTTACATCACCGGAAAATTCATTTTTAATTGCCTTCTCAAATTCGTGGCCCGTAATATTCTGGTATTCATGGAATATTTGCTTTAATTGTGGGTAATTTCGTTGGCATAAAATTGCATTGAACGTAGATTCATCGGTACCAAAACGTAATTCACCTACAAAAATTGAAAACAGTTTACAACTATATGATATAGTAGAGAAATCTTTATAAAAAAAAAAAAAAATGAGTTACCAGCTCGTAATAGCGCTCGAGCATCTTCCGCGGCGGCAGCAGGATCAATAGTGTAACTTTCATCGCGACTTGCCTGTTAAAATATGTAAAAATATGTTACAATTCTAACAAATATTTTGAATAATTTAAAATTAATAAGTTCTTACGTTGCATAAGGAAACCAAAAGACGTCTAAAATGTCCTGATGTATCACCCATCAAATCGTCTTCTAATGAGCTTCCATACACTGAAATACACAGAAAATTTTGATAAGTCTTCTATTTCCACCCATTTTGGATGCAAAAGAGGTTTAGAGGAAAGGGGACCTACATGGAAAGTCGGATTTAGATCTAAAAAAAGTCAAAAAAATACAAATTTAAAACATTTACTTAATTAGTAACGGGCGATCACTAATATTATTTATTACATTTTACACCAACTTACAAATGAATTCTCTAATTTCAAAACGCGCTATCTACGTTAAAGTCATTTTCCAGGAAAAGATGAAATGTAATTTTGAATGAATGTCTAATTATATACTTATTTTTAAACTTTATAAAAATAATTTTACTGTTAAAAATTAAAATACAATGATTAAATAATTCACTGTTGAGATATTTACTTTGTGAAATTTCATTTTAAATATTGATAGGTAGGTTACCTCGACATTCAACTTTTCGACAGAATGTTTCAAATTTTAATAGTATAAAGAAGAATACTATATCTGATTGTCCTTGTAATTTGGGAAAGATTGATCGCTTCTGAGTTAAGATAATTAGTGTTAAAGTTTGTATCTACTCCATGTATTAGATCTCAAAATTCTGACTACGTACCTTTATTTTGTATTTAACAATATATTGACTCGACAGAATTCAATAAAAAACTAGGGAAAGAAAGATTAATATGTTCTGAATGTAAAGAAAAAATTGAATTATTTGTTGATCATTTTGAATTGAAGATGTCATCAGAGAAATTATAGTATTTTAATAAATACACCAATTTCAAGCAACTGAACCGAAGTAATCTGGCAACCCTGTATATTAAATAACTGGTTTATTCGTATTTATTGTTTAAACAATATTAAAATTTCATGAATAGCGTTTTTTGACCTTGCACCGCTTACGTAGCGAAAACGGTGATAGATACATTAAAAAGTGTTAAGACCTTTTCTGTAGAGAATCGAATTCTCTACAAAAAAGTCCGCGAGAGCATCTGTCTATCTTGTACAAGTGAAAAAATAAAGCGCTCCAAACGCATATGCATACCACTTAATATGTTTGTTGGATAAATCACAATGATGCCAGAGCATTTATAATATAAAACTTTGATAGTATAAGTGTGTATACACAGGCTGTTTGAAAGTATGCATATACATGTTGGTATGAAAACTAGTACATATCAACATCTATCCATTAATACAAACAATAATGACAAAGTAATTTTGGTTTGCAATTTTTTCTACTAGCATGTCACAAGGTAACTACCTTAACAGATTAGAAGTTTAAATATTATTTACAGACTTGTTTTAGTACTTATTACAATTATTAGCCTATGTTTTTAATGAATTATAAATATTTAGATATCAATATTATAAACATTTTTAATTTATTTTTCCATCTAAAACACTTAGTCACGGTTTTATGTGTTATGACGTATAATATTCTGTTTATTCCGGAACGTATAATCATTGATAAATCATAAATATTGATTTAAAACTTCAAAATTTTTATTATGAATTGAAAATGGTAACCATACTAAGTTTTGAGTGATTTTTAAGTGAACTACTTAAAAATTTACTATGGTGTAGGGTTAAGTTAGAAAACTACACAATGTTTTTTAAAAGATCACTAAATGGCGAAAGCTCTTATTTCATTTTATTATGTAGAATAAGATAATTTATTTAATTTATTAATCGTATAATTTGACTGTACTTATGTATTTGATTTTAATAATTTGTTCAATAAAATACTTGATTAAAAGTGTAAATAAAATACATTATGTATTTATCCTTTACTCAAACCTTTACTCTAGATACATATCTACGTCAAAAGATGTCACTATGTGTGACATTTTAAGAATTTATTTTCTAATTAGATACGTGTTCGGCGTAGGGGGTGTGACCCACGTCCCTCTACTGGTGTTAATAAATTGTGTCTGTTTGCTTATACATGTCAACATTTTGTAAAAGGAAAACATTAATAAATAAAAAATTTTGAGTTATATTTTTTTAAAACATATCCATTGGATTAAAAAAACTTTCTTTCATGCTTATTAAAAAAAAAATGGGTGTTTAATTTATTTATCAATTTAATAGTAGCCAGTTTAATTACACACCTAAAAATAATGTTCCGGTATAGGGATTTTTACGTTATAAATAAATTAATTGGATGTAGTGTAAATACCCCTGTCGCAGCATCTGCATAACATAGCGAATTTCCAAATCTTGGGCACTGGCGGATCTCATCTAAGACCTGTACCTATTTAAAATAGTTTAGCTTTCTAAGAGTAAAAGAATTTTTAAAATCGGCTGGGTAATTAGTTTTGGTATTTTTGGGGACCCAAGAACCCGAACGAATTTTGTGCAGCATAGTTGTATCCATCTAAAATAATTTAGTTCTCTAGCAGTGAGAAATTTTTTAGCATCTTTTCGATAGCTTATTACTGGCGTTTTCGGATCTGCAAGATCCCGGTGGACCTCATTAAAAAATCAGCTCGACCGTATATTCTAGGCGGACTTTATGTAATATATATATATATATATGTATATATATATATATATGTATATATATATACATATACATATATATATATATATATATATATATATATATATATATATATATATATATATTCAAAACCCGTTGTGTAGCATTCTACGCCGCATTTGCATCCGCAGGACAGTTGTGGATATCAGATAACACAACCTGTACCTATCTAAAATAGTTTACCTCGGTAATAGTAAAAAGGTTTCAAAATCGGTCAGTTATTTTATTTTTGACACTTTTAGGTCCTACTGACACTTCAGACCTTACATAACGTAATCTATATGTATCTAAAATAGCTTAGCTCCCCAACAGTGAAAAAATTTTCAAAATCGGTCGGCTAGTTTATTTTTGACGCTTTTGGATCCGATGGACCCTGGCAGACTTTACATAACGTAATCTATATTTATCTAAAATAGTTTAGCTCTGTAACAGTGAAAAAATTTTCAAAATCGGTCGGTTAGTTTATTTTTACCACTTTTGGGTCCCATGGACCCTGGCGGACCCTAAATAACGTAATGTATGTCTATCTAAAATAGTTAGTTCCCCAACAGTGAAAAAATTTTCAAAATCGGTCGGTTAGTTTATTTTTGACACTTTTGGATCCCATGGACCCTGGCAGACCTTACATAACGTAATCTATATTTATCTAAAATAGTTTAGCTCTGTAACAGTGAAAAAATTTTCAAAATCGGTCAGTTAGTTTATTTTTGACACTTCTGGATCCTATGGACCCTGGCAGACCTTACATAACGTAATCTATACTTATCTAAAATAGTTTAGCTCTGTAACAGTGAAAAAATTTTCAAAATCGGTCAGTTAGTTTATTTTTGACACTTTTGGGTCCTGTGGACCCTGACGGACCTTACATAATGTATTCTAAATCTATCTAAAATAGTTTAGCTCTGTAACAGTGAAGAAATTTTTAAAATTGGTCGTTTAGTTTATTTTTTACAATTATGGGATCAGTAAATCCTGGCGAAACTCATACAAATCTAGTACTCTAACAGTAAGAAAAGGGTTCTAAGGATCTCATATAACTTATGGCAGTCCGTAAGCTTCTTGCGGACATCATTTAATTAATTAATTCAAATACTTTAACTTACTAACTGTGAAAAAATTTTTAAAATCGATTGGTTAATTAATTTCTGGCCTTTTTAGGTCCCGAAAACCTTGACCTCACATAAAATACCTTAAATCCATTTGAAATGGTTTAATTTTTTAACATTATTAATTATTAGTGGAAAAATTTTCAAAATCGATTCAAAATATTTTTCCGTACATACATATGTACATTGTACATATTTTGTTTTGTTTTATATTTAATATTTATATCATAACATAATCTTCAATTTCTTGTTTACTTAAAAATTCAATAAAAAAAAAAAAATTCTTCATTACATTAGCTTAGAAAATCTGTTTAATTTACATTTTTTAACATGGGATAGAACCATGCTAATTATAATGCAATAAATGAGAAACAAAACTCTATACATGTATGTGTGTTATTACACATATATGTGAATAGTTTTCACTTGTTCTCACAAAATTCTTTAATAAAAAAGTGAAATATTTTTATACTTTATAAAGAACTGAGATATAAATATAAATTACTTATTAGACTAACAAAGAAAGAATAAAAGTGAAAATTTACATTTTCTCGAAAAATACTTAAAATAGAAAGAAAATTATAAGAATATTTTCTTCATAATTTTTTTTTTCCTTTTCAACGATGTAAAAATCGAACTGCCTTATGATAGATTCGAATGATAAAAAATGGCCAGAAAACCTACTTCTGGGCATCCGACGTGTCTGGCTAACGAACTTAGCCAAGCCAATTCAGAATCCAGTCCGCACACAAAATTTCATAAGCGTTAGACGTTTCATTCGAGAGTTATCGCGCGGATACATATATATATATATATATATATATATATATATATATATATATATATATATATATATATATATATATATATATAAATTTTAGTGAATATCATTTTCGTATTCTAGGGACCTCAAAACATATTTCTGATATGGTCCCGGGCTTAGGTCGCACCATGACACCTGGCGTAAAAGCTGAATTTCCAGTTTTGGAAATTCGCTAAAAGGAATAAAGGAATTTAATTTAAAAAGTTTAAATGTAAATTAAACATTACGATTGTATATAAGTAAATTTAATTTAAAAAATGGTATTACCAAATTTAAAAGAAATATTACCAAAATAGGGTAAAGTACACAAATACTACCCTAATTAAAAAATTCAACTTTTGGAGCAAAATCTTACGTATCTTTTCGTCTTGTTTACTTCTTTAATTCAATTCTGTAATTGCCGCAATCGCTTTTTTACATATTTATAACTCACTACTTTGAGGTTTTTACTTGAACCACTCATTTTTCTAATAAATTTCATTGTTTTTACCGATCAGAAAGATTACGTTTTGTGATTAGAACTTTTCTTATTTCATAACGATTTCGAAGACACAGCAGTTTCTAATTGGTTAATACTGCATGGTGGGAATTCAAAATGTACGGTAATTGTAGATAGCGGGTTTTAAAACTAACATTAAACTTTTAAAACGTATTTAACTAGACAACAAAGAGTGTTTTCCATTAAGAAAATACAAACGATACTGGGTAACAAAGTGCATTTTTTTCTGAAATTTCGATGTAAAAATAGGAGAAGTGGGGGTAGAGCAATAAGGAACCCCTAAAAGACCAAAAATAATGCTAATATAGACTAGTACTAAAACTAGTATTCATATAGAATACTGGTGCTTTACCCTGCTGAAAAATTCAACGTATCGGTATAGGAACGCTCTCATCAACCTCATCGCTACTGACAGCTAGATTTATCAGAAGAGATCTTGCGCATGCGTCGAAATATGAAGAAGCTTTACTTAAGTTTTTTTTTTTTTTTTTTTTTTTTTTTAAATTTCTATGGATTTAAAAATTATTTATTTTAACTGACCAATCATTAAAATCCTATCGACTGTTCTTACATTCTTTTATACCGAGGAGCCAAAACTTTTGAGTAAAATGAAAATTTTTAAAATTTTTTTAAAAATTTTCTTTTGTTAACCAATTAATGGGACTAACTGATCAATTATGACAAATTTATGACCTATTAGATAAAATTTTTTCAATATTCAACTTTTTAGATGGAGTGCCAGACATCATGGAGCCCAATTGTAATACTGTATTAAATTGTTGGATATGTTAAGAACAACCTAAACATTAATTATAATTTTTTTGGATGTGACTGTTTTCCATCACCAAACGTTTTTAGGTCGAAATTTCCTTAATATATTTTATTAGGAATTTGATTCACATAAAATTTACTTTTATATTAAGTTGGTAGACCAAAAGAAAATGCTAAATACTTACTACACTGATAAGCTTGGCGAATAGTTCTAATTTCATGATTTGTCATTGTACAAAGCACTTCTATGAGTGTATCTTCGTCTGTTCCAATACCGCTAATGGCATCGTGTAATTCTTTGGCATAAAATTGTGGTAACGGTGTCATCATAGCTATAATAAGATCTTCAAATCTGCCACTCAATTCACTTTTTAAATCTTTAATTAAATCCTTTAAAAAAAAATTAATAAATTAAAAAAAAAAACTTAAATAGTGCAATTTATTAATTTTTAGTTACCTTTCCAAATAATGTTTTATATTGTTTTTCAATTTCTAATCGTTGTAAATTTGTTCTGTTTGCCAATACGTTGATGATAGCTTTTTCATCCGTTCCAAAACCTTTCATCGCTTTACGAAGAACTTCAGCATCTGCTCGCGGATTAAAAGGTTCATATGGAACCACCGTCGGTGTATGCTATTTAATAGAATAAAAAAATAAATCAGATTAAAAAAAACTTTTATAATATAAAAAGATATGTTTTCAATGATATACACGATTCTTTCTTAAGCAAGTAATATAAAATTAGTTTGCTGTTTATACTAAAATTTCCAGCTACATGTATAGATCACACAGTATGTGTAACAGTTTTGCATACAGCTGTGCAAAATTTTGTACTTTTTACACGACTGTGTGCAAAGAAACACACCTTACTACACTTTTCTAACAACTGAAGATTGGCATTTGTTTTTAATATACTTTAAGTTCGACATAATTTTAATATATTTGTATTCGTAACAAATTTATATTATTTATTGTGAATTTTGGAACCTCAAATACTATTATCTAACGCAACTTTTTTGAATTCCCAACGTATCTTAAAGTACAATTAAGTACAATAATCATAATCTTGCGTAAACAGTATGTATACGCAATTGGCTATTTATACATACAGTATGTATATGCAATTGGCTATTTATACATACAATATGTACACGCAATTGGCTATTTATACAAATGATTTGTGTACTGAATTAGCTATTTAATCATGCAGTATGTATATGCAACTGGCTACTTATACATAATTATGTATACAAGTAGCAACACCAAAACCACGCTCAACTAAACCTGACGTCCCTTTAGTATTGTTTTTGAATGGACATTTCCACTGGTGACAATAAGTAACTTCCTTTTGGAAAATGATGAATGATTCGGATAATAATGAATTTATCGAATATGCATGATCAAATCGAATTGCGAATTTGGCTGGAGTTCCAAAAACCGCATACCTCCGATTGAGTTGAATTTTTTTTACATTATCTTTTTAACTGAAGCAAAAAAGAAAGTATAAACTTTTTTCTGCTATCCTGCTTACAATTAGTTGTTGAGATAGTATATGTCAGATTTCTAAAATTTACTATATTAGCGATGAGATAATGTTTTATATACGTACATTCATAGTATCAATTTTTATGAATATAAGCTCATTTTTAAATAAATTTTTTATGGTAGTCATATTTCGGTTTTTATTCATAGAAATAAGTGAAAAATGAACGTAACAGCATCACTGAAATCTCATTTTTTGACAAAAATGTAATTATTTACAAATGGGCCTCTTGGCGTGTAATCGCTTCAAAATTATTTAATTACCCTTTGCCTGAAAATGAGATTTCAGTGAAGCCGTTCCGTCAATTTTCTACTTACTTCTGTCAATAAAAGCCTTAATATACCATTAAAAATATTATATTTAAAAATGAGCTAATATATACACAGAAATTTATACTATATGGGTACACACATTATACAATACATATTATGGGTATAATTCATTATTTATTCAATATAGTAAGTTTTAGAAATTTGACACCTAATATCTCGAAGACTAAGCAAAATATCGAAAAACTTTATTCTTCCCTTTTTATACTACTCACCCAATTCTACAATAATCTATTTTTAATTTTTGTTGCCATGGTAATGGAAACTATCTTTTAGAAATCCCTACACTTAAACATTCGGAGGGTTGAAAAATACACTTTCAGTCCGCGTCATCAAAAATCCATTTAGAGGGCAGGGGTAACTTCTTAAGCCAAAAAGATTATGTAAAAAAATAATTCGGTTCAATCGGAGCTCCCGCCATTGATTAAATGATACTTCATAGTTTATTTATTACTTTATTGAACAACATTGTAATTGAACTTAAAACTATAATTATTTATAATTGTGCAGTTATTATAAAAATATTAATAATTGTAATAATAGCGCATACAGCCGGTATGTATAAGTAGCTAATGGCATATACATACTGCATGTTTGAATAGCCAGTTCACTATACCTACATATCATATGTATAAACAGCTAATTTCGTATACATACTGTATGTATAAATAGCCAATTTTGTATATATACTGTATGTATAAATAGCCAATTGCATATACATACAGTACGTATAAATAGCCAATTGTGTATACATACTGTATGTATAAATAGCCACATCCTAAAATTAAACTAATTTTTATTATCTGAGTGTGATAAAGGCTAAGGAGAAGGTAATAATTTATAATTTCAAGCCACAAGTTAATAGTAGTAATTCAGAGGCGATTTTAGCATTTTTATTTTGGATAGACCCAAATTTTTGTAGCATATTATAGACACGTAACGGTGACAGTAAGAGAGCCAAGAAATAGAAAAAAAAATGCCAATTTTCTTCCATGTGACTAAATAACACAGTATTCTTTCTAGTCCTATTATTAAAAGTAATATTTTGCGCACGGGTAACTAGATGCCATAATTGACAATTGTACACAGCGTGCGGGAACAGTCGTGAGAAATAATATCCCACGGTTTGCTATAATAACAAAAGTAGGCTATTTCGTTGATTATTACCTTATTTTGTACTTAAAACCTAAATTCGCTGAGCTTTTGCCTGGAGGGGATACGAAATTCGACTACAGCACTTAAGGTGGAAAAATATGTCAGCTTACCCGGATGCTGTTTGTACATAATTTTACTATATATACATTTTTTTTTTAAGTATTTTTTGTTAAATACTATGTTTGTTTTCAAAGTGAGTAATTATTATTATGTCTATTTTCCAGATTTTACAAAATAATAATAAAAAAAAAAATTATTTGTAACCTTACTATCGAAAGTCATTTTATTTTCAAATTTGAAATAATATTAGGTCGTGTAATATGAAATGTCGTTTTGCAACCACTTACTCGAGGAATAACCACTAGATCATACCATAGACAAATAAGACAAATGGCTAAGTCCCGATTTTTTGAAGGGTCTGGTCAAACTGTCTACATATTTTGAATATTTGAATCAAAATTTGAGATTTGTTTTAATTTTTCACATTATTTAATTTTATTGTTATTTATTGTTTTATATTTTTTTTGTGCTCTGTATCTTTGTGAGGGCGGGAGGAGACCCGGTAAAAAGAAAATATCTAAGGTCTCAAAGTGGGTTAATCCGTCCCTAGTTATATATAGGCTCTCCTAAGCGGTATGTGATTACCTGAAATGGCTTGTAAATGTTGCTTAAAACTACATTTTGTTTAATTTACAATTATGCAATAAAAAATGTAGTTACAAGTATGGAAAACGGAGAATTTTGATATGCTATCTGGTGGCCCGAAAATAAACTACTGCGGAAAGGCTATTTGTAAATTTCATATAAATCAAGTGAACTTGAATCAGCTGTAATTTTTTTTATGACTTGTCATTAAAAATATTTTACCCTAATTTAATCAAATTTAATACATGAAAATTGTTCAGATTATGGAATTTTCATCACGAAAAAGTATAAGTATACTATTGTGTGTTTGAATGCAACAGTAGAAGGTCCCAAGAATGATATACAAATGTTGCTACAATCGTAATATAACAAAGAAGAATTGGTTGGTCGCTGATTAGGATGGATAAACATTTAGAAAATGGGTAAAAAAGTTATGCCTTCAATGAGAGTTTGTCCAGTTCATTTTAAACCACAAGATTTTATTACATAAGTACAATTACAAAACTTATTTTTTACTACCTAATCATATTTTAATCTATCTACTATAGGTAGTAATATACATCAAGAAAATATCATCCGTCCCATCTCCCAAGCTTCAATGTTATACAATCAATACAAAGTTTGATTCATTAAGAAAAACTCGAGCCCTATTAAAAGAGAAAACATTTAAGAAAGATTTCTTCATAAAAATGTTCAAATAAGAAATAATCGACTATTTCTCACGGTAATCTAGAAGCAATTAACAGTCTAGAAGGAAAAACAAAAAAAGAAAGAGGAGATGAAGAAGGCAATGTATGTATTTGATGTCATGAAAGAAAAAATTGATGAAATCGAATTTACAATTGAATCGAATGTTACCAGTGTCATAAAGGAATTGACTGACTTCAAAGTACATGTTTCTAGCGATTTTGTGTTCCCAAAATTTTCTACGTTTATTATATCTGATAGCGAATTAAGTATTGCAACTAGCATTTCAAACATTAACTATACTACTGAAAAATTAACGGAAAAAAAAAATTAGCAAATTTTTGGAATGTTCCTATTTTTTTATAATAATTTATTGTTGCCAAGCAAAAATGGACAATTCAAAATTTCCACTATTTCTTTAGCTGCCATCTGGTGACAAATCGAAAAACTACTGCGGATAGGCTAAATATTAAACCACGCCTCCATTCGATTTTCCACGAAAAGTTCGGGCCTACCCGAAATAAAAATCCTAAAATCGCCCCTGCAGTTATTCTTGTGCACATGTAATCGCTGAAAAACTGAAACCAAAAAAGTATCGTACGTGCAGAAAATAATAATATTATTTCGTAAAATTTGGCGTTTCTTTTTTCTAGGAGAATTTTTTAAATACGTAAAATTAAATATTTACGAATTCTTATGAAAATAAAAAAAAATTTGTTTTTGTCTCTTCTGGTATGTGGTAATAATTTAAAATATTCAACTGCAGGTAGATTAAATACAATCTGATAAAACAACGACTTCCTGCACAAGGATAAAACGAAAAAGCCGACGTTGCGGATTACGAATATGAGCTACATATCCGTAAACAAGTCAAAACAAAAACCAAATGAAAAAACAAAATAAAAACATCACCAAGTAAAGATGAAAATCAAACTATCAAAATAAATTTTTAAAATATCTAACAATATACTCATGTAGTACAAGTATATATTGTCACCGAAAAAATTACACTATTACACGAGCATTTGAGGTTAACGAATCGAGGTGAGAGTAGATTTTAAATCCGTTTCAGAACCAGTAGGACCGTGTAGTGTGTGCTGGAATCCACTCAGCCCTTCCATTCGTGGCTTTTGAAATTATGACATCTTGTTCAAAAGTATAAAAAGTACTTTCATTTTTCCACAGAAATAAAATGTATTTTCCAGGTAAAAAGTAGACTATAACATTGTTTTAACAATATGCAAAGTTGGTAAGACTTCTCACAGGATTCAGATATTTTCTCGGCGGAGAGAGTAGTCTGTGTTCCTTTCTATCCCCGCTGTAAATAATATGCAATGTTTAAAATCAATCTTCCATTTTTTTAACAGTCAGTTGTCATTATTTCATTGTATCATTTTAAAAACATTTTCCCTCGGGAATCAGATACTTTCTCGGTGTAAAAACCTATATTTATCGCTGTATATCGTTCCATCTGCTAACAATAAACAAAATAAACTATAACACAGTTTTAGCAATATGCAAAGTTCGAATGAAGTCTATGATCCTTTTTTTTTATATTTTCCCACGGGAGTAAAATTTCTCACAGGATTCAGATATTTATCCGGGGTAGAAAGTAATCTGTGTCCCTTTTTGCTCCTCTGTAAGCAATATGCAAAGTTTAAAATCAATCTTCCATTGTTTTAACTGTCAGCTGTCGTGAATTCTTTGTTCCATTTTAAATATATTTTTCTTCGGGAATGAAATTCTTTCTGGGGGTAAAAAGTAACCTATGTTTACCGCTGTATATCGTTATATCTGCTAACAATATTCTAAGTTCGAACAAACTCTAGGAATCTTTTTTTGTTTCATTTAAAATACATTTTTCCACAGAAATGAGATTCCCCACCGGAATGAGATGTTTTCCCACGGTAAAAAGTCGTCTATGTTCTTTTCCAACCCCTCGGTTAACAATATTCGAAGTTTGAAACCAATAATCCGCTTTTTAATAGTCAACTGTCATAATTGTCATAGATTTTCCCTCGGAAATGGTTTATTTTCCCGGCTTAAAAGATGGCCTATAACCATCTCCGTCTCCCAAGCTATGTCTGTACAAAATTTCAAGTTGACTGGTTAAGTCGTTGAAGCGTAAAAGCAAGTTAAATGAACAAACAAACAAATCAACAAACTCAATTTCGCATTTATAAACGTTTCATGGCAAAAAATCAGTAGCCTAACACCAATTTCCATACATTTTTCTAACTCAAAAAATTACAGATTTCTATGAAAATTTTCATCCCCTATTTTACCCCTTTAGGGGGTGAATTTCCAAAAATCCTGTCTTAGTGCTCACCTACGTTATATAAGGAATCCCTCTGCAAAATTTCACGTTTCTAGGTGACAAACTTCCATTTAAAGTTTCTTCCTCTGTTTCAACCCCCTTAGCCCTGAGGGATGAATTTTTAAAAGCACTGTAACTTCTCTGTTCAAACCTGTAACCTAACACAAATTTCCATATCTCTATCTAAAAAAATTACAGATTTCTATAAAAATTTTCAACCCTTATTTTACCCCCTTAGGGGATGAATTTCCAAAAATCTTTTCTTAGTGCTCACCTACGTTATATAAGAAATCCCTGTTTAAAATTTCACGTTTCTAGGCCCAGCAGTTTGGGCTGTGCGTTGATCGAATATATCGTGGGTATACTGCAAAAAGTGACCAAGTCAAGATTTGGCGGTTTTCTTTTTTTCTAATCAAGTGACTAAATAGCCACATTTTTTTCAGGAAAAATTGCCCAAGTCTATTTCAAAGATTTTTTAGTTTAATTTGAAAGTATTAAATATGTTCAAGTCCATAAAACCGACTTGGTTTCAGGAAAAAACGACTAACTAGACTTGTTCATTTTTCTGTTACATATACATATTGTTTGCGCCTTTATTAAAATATACTTTGATTTAAATTTGATATTTACTCCGAGTTAATATTTTTTGATGTAAACAAGATCCGATGCGCATGATCCTAATTTCTTTTCTAATTAGCGATCATTTTTAAGTAGTAATAGTTTAGTTGTAGAAATATATAGTCGTTTTGTGAACCATAGTTGTTATACAATCTAAAGCCTTTAGAATTAGATTGTTATCCAAATTGTCGATAATTTTCTTATTTTAAATATCGCGTAGTGAAAGTGCTTCAGTGATCCCATTTTCCATTGCATTTTTCCAATCCCTATTGTTTGTGCTGGAACACCTTCGGAACCCAAAAGGAGCGGTATTTAAGGTAAGAAGTTTTCCTCCCATTTATAATTTTTAGTTTTATTTGTGTTTTATCCAACACATATTATCAGGTAAAAATGCTTACCTTGACTTGGTCACTTTTTGTGGTAGTATTCTGAATTCAATTTGATCTGAGTTGATTTAATCATTTTCTGTGCTGCAAGTTGACATTAGTTTACGCTAAAAGAAAAGGCTATTTTCCATAATTTTGACAAAAAAAAAATAAAGTAATGACTTCTAGAGGACGATATCTGGTGTCTATGTACTAATAGTACAATACACGTTGATGCTGAAGATATGTATGAATAAACTTATAAATTTTTTTTTTAGGTTAGGTTAGGTTAAGCATATTTTAAAATAGAAGTAAAATGGATTTTTTATAAATTTTTATAAGTAATATATTTCATTTTACGTCATTTTTATTATTCTTCTAATAGTTTGACTAACGTTTATTTTATTTTTTTGACTAAGAATAACTACTTCAAAAATACAAAATCCACCCATTGTTGAAGAACCGTTTAACAATGCAAGCAAAATAAATTTAGGTGTACAAGGTATTTATGGTATTTTCAGTCTTCTTTCTTTTCTTTTTTTTAGATTTGATGGGATTAAATTATTTATTTTATTTTATTTTTTTAATTTTAGAGGTTACGGATACTGATAGTGAAAATGAACCGTTGCTCAAAAAATATCGACAGCAGGATGAAAAAGACAATAAATCAGATTTGTTAGATATATTGTCGATCAGTAGCATAGACTGCGATAGCAGTGGTGAATATGTGCTAGAGGAAACTTCTGAAAGTGACAACGAACGGGAGGTCAAGAAATGTCGTTGGAAGAAATCACATCCTGAAAACTGGGAAAAAAATCTCAATAAGAAGCAAAGGGCTATGGGCAAACTTTATTGCACAAATAAGATTCAAAACTCATCAAAAAAACCTAGAGAAATTAATTGCCTGAACTGTAGGTTTAAATGCTCATTGAATTTTTCTGAATATGATAGAAATGAAATATGTTCCAATTATTGGAAAATGGATTATATGCGGCAAAAAGACTTTATTTTAAACTGTGTTGAAGCTGCTGCACCTAAGTGCCGAAGAATTTGTACTGGAACAGGAACAAAAAAGCTATCTAGTCGAAAATATTATTTTAGGAAAAAGGATATAAAATTGCAAGTTTGCAAAACATTTTTCTTAAGAAACCTTCACATTAGTCATAGACCTGTAGATAAAGCTTTGAAAGGTATTAACAATGTAGGTATATTTAGTGACCCTGATAAAAGGGGACGTAATATTCCACCTAACAAAACCCCTGACGAATTAATAAAAAAAGTAAAAACTCATATAGAAAAGTTTCCCACAATGGAATCTCATTACTGTCGTAAGTCAAATCAGCGTCAGTATTTAGATCCATCCCTAACGATTTCAAAACTGTACGAATTTTATGTTGAAGAATGCTCACAAAGAAATGAGAAATCTGTTTCGGAAATAACATATCGCCGAATATTTTGTTCCAATTACAATTTGTCATTTTTTAAGCCAAAAAATATCAGTGCGCGATTTGTAACAAATATAAAAATAAACTTTTAACAGACGAAGAATATCAGCAACATCTAGTGCGCCGGGATGACGCTAATGCTGCAAAAAATAATGACAAAATTAGAGCTACTACCGATAAAGAATTTTTAAGTGCAATATTTGCAACAAAGTGTTCTTCGCATTCCATCTTCTGAAATTTCACAAATGTATTATACAATGAAATTATGCGCTTATAACTTTACAATTTATGAAGCAGCGCTACCAAATAATGCGTGTTGCTATGCTTAGACAGAATTAAATGGACAGAGGGGTAGCTGTGAAATAGGTACAGCCTTACTTAACTGGATTAAAAACACTCCAGAAAACGTGAAAAAAATTAGTTTATTTTCTGATACTTGTGGAGGACAAAACCGTAACCAATATATTGCTGCGCTTTTTTTATACGTTGTTCAAAATACTCATTTAAACGGTGTGCAACACAATTTTTTAGAAAAAGGTCACTCGTATATGGAGGTTGATTCAATGCATAGCGCAATTGAAAAAGCCAAAAAAAATATTTCTATTTACACTATGAATGATTTATTGAACGTTTTTAAGATAGCGCGATCAAAAAGGTTAAGAAACAAACATAGTAGTCCTTACCAAGTTAAAGAATTGCGATATGGAGATTTTAATGACTTAAAATTGCTAGCAAATATTTTAATAAAGAATAAAAGTAAAGATGATGAGGGAAATCAAGTCCAGTGGCTAAAAATAAAGGTATTGTGTTACGAGAAAAATCAATCAGGATGAGTATTGTTCAAATATAATTACAGTGAACATGAATATCACTCTTCGAGTATTTGGTCGAGGAAGACCAGTAGAAATGCCAAAGAAATTGGAAGTATTATACAAAAGTATGCTACCAATTTCAGAAAAAAAAGAATAGCCTCATTAAAGCTATAAAAAGTAATAATATCCCTGAAGAATACCATCACTGGTATAAATCCTTACCTGTCGACAAAAATAAAAAAAATATTAAAACGCCGTGAGCAGCGGGGCCCCATCACGGTAGTCGAATTTTTCCCTTCATCTTCGGTATTGAATGTCTACAAGCGAAATGTGATTGAAAGTCTACAACCGAATTGTCATTTTGTTGGTTTCAAAACTGGTGATGAGTGTTCGACTGATCGAGGCTTTAAAAAAAAGTTTTAAGTATTTAAGGGCTGTATCTCAGTAAATTTCAATTTTGTGCCGAAAACAGGTAGCAGAAAAAAAGCCAACACAATTCGTACGAGGACATTCCTGCCCATGTTTATCCGCTAATTGCCTTTATGTTTTAGTTTTAAAAATTAAAAAAGGACCTTAA
This sequence comes from Brachynemurus nebulosus, assembly GCA_035578155.1. Lineage (NCBI taxonomy): Eukaryota > Metazoa > Arthropoda > Insecta > Neuroptera > Myrmeleontidae > Brachynemurus > Brachynemurus nebulosus. The sequence goes on along the minus strand of JAPWDM010000004.1, from coordinate 56,830,055 downwards.
ATAGTAAACTGGAAGGCCTTTATAAAGATATTTTTTCTTTCCAAAAAAATCCAAAATTTCTATTTTATAAATACTAAAAATCCAAAATTCCTAATTTATAAATAAACAGTGACTTTAATAACATTTTTAAATTACTTAATGTATGTATTTCATTTGTCATAAAAGTAAGTTCACTTTTTTTTAAATTTTTTAAAATTACTATTCGCCTACTTGTATTTAGAATAAACATAATGCTTTTAAAACACATTTAACAATAAAATTCAATTCCGATGTAAAAATGGGAGAAGTGGGGGGAAAAGTGATGCGGACTCCCTACAAGGTACTAGCTGGATACTAACTGAATACACGTACAAAATTTCAGCCCTCTAGGTTTCCTTATGGAGTCTCTAGACGTGTTAGAAAACAAGCAAAAAAATTAAGGAAATATTGGCGTCAAAATCGTGGGGGTAAGGGTTAAAAGTTGAAACCTCCAAAAAACAGTGTCTGGCTATTAGCTTAACCTGTACACCAAATTTCAGCCCTCTAGGTTTATTTGGGGAGATTTTGACCCGAACGAAACTGTTAAAAAACAAGAAAAATCATGTTCTTTTGGGTATAAAAATGGTGGGGGTAGGGGTTAAAAGTCGAGACCCCCAAAAGGCACCCCCTTGATACTAACTCAATCCGAATACAAAATTTCAGCCCTCTAGGTTTATTCGGGTGACCTGTGCGAGTGGTACAAACTTCGAAAACGTCGAAAATGCATGAAATTGTAGCTTAAAAATGAGGGGGGTGGGGGTAAAATATTAAAACCTCCAAAAAGCACAACCTAGGTACGAACTTTATCAACACACCAAATTTCAACCCTCTACGTTAATTCTGGGGGGCTGGGGGCCTGTTAGATCCAGCGAAAATCGTTTTTCCCCCCTCTACTCCGACCAAATCATCCTAGGAAGCTGAATTTTGGATATGTTGTAGATAATTGACCGAAACATTATTTAAAACCGGTTTGGAAAAGTTTTATTGCTTTTCCGCCCCCCACCACCCCCTTAAAGGTCGGGTCAGAAAAAAAATTTGCCCAAAATTTGACCCCACTTTGATAGTATGAGGTGCCTCGAAAATGAGCCCCATTTACCAAATTTCATCTCTTAACTTCCATAGGGGGGCCCTACACAAATTAAAAGGTGGCGGGAAAATATATATATATATATATATATATATATACATATATATATATATATATATATATATATATATATATATATATATATATATATATATATATATATATATATATCAGACATTTTTTTTCTACATATTCGTGTTCTACGGGTCCGAAAACGGATAGCGCCCCTACTCTCGCCTCTCGCAGCTCTTATCGTATAGACTGTATAAGTCTAATTTTTCGGAGAAAATTCGACTAAAAATATAGCACCGGAGCCTACGCTATCTGAGTCAGATTCAGAATTTGAATCATAATTTGTCTGTAAAATTCTGTCTGATTTTAGTAGGATAAGCATTACAATGTATTAATTTTGTACTTATTTTATGTATATTGAATAAAATTATTTTGACCAAATCAATATTTAACATTTTTTTTAACATCAAACGTGACCAAGTCTATATTTTTTTTAAATGAAAACCTTTTCGCTGAAGGTAAGATATATAATTCCAACGTTTTTACAATTAGACATTGTTAAAAAACTGAGGAAAAAATAATCTAATCAATACTGCAGGTGTGTGATTTTATAGAAACATTCCAATGTTTATTCGCGTTTTACCGAAAACTATCGTTTTTGATTTGGTCAGTTTTTGCAGTATACCTACGATATATATATATATATATATATATATATATATATATATATATATATATATATATATATATATATATATATATTCTAAATAATTTATAGAATTTGATTTGATCATCCTTAAGAAATCAAACAAGGTGTGAAATTCATCTAAATATTTTATTTTTTTGACATTAATTGTACTCAAATTCTCTTGATGCGCATTTTATTTTGTACTTTCTTCATCATCAAATCTTATTGCCATAATAGCAAGCTTTTTAATCGATCACTTACACATATTCGTGTACTACGTACTTAACCGAAACGGGACTAAAGTTGAATTGAAAGTGTGAATTGACGGAACGTAATGTAAACGTAACGTGGCGGTAACGGAACGTATAGTGTGAATCAAGCTTTAGCTGTAAGCGTAAAAACGAGGGCACAGAGTCAACTTCTAATTTGATTATCAGAGACGTGTGTCAAAATCTTTACATTGTCAATTTACTTTAGGCAGATATATTTATTTCGAAGAATAACGTGGATAACATTTTACAACTTTAACAAATTTGATATTCGTTATTATTTAAGCCAAACTTTTGTCATGATTTGTAAGAGAAAAAAACTAAAGACAGATAAATTACTATTATTATAATAATTTATTTGTCTTTAGTTTTTTTTTTTTTTTTTTTGAGTATTAATTAGTATTAATTTAGTATAAAATATTAAGACTACGAATGAAAATAATATAAAATAAGCCATGTAATAGGTATACTATAATTTTTACTGTAGTCAATTTTTAATGTTATTTTGTAATCGTTTGTTGTTTGTTCTATTAGAGTTAATCAAAAAGTCAGTATATTATATTATTTGCTGAAAACAAATAATTATTTACAGCTGTTACGAACCTTAAAATAAGTTCGTGGGCGCCGATGATATCTCCCGATCATCCATTTAGACATATTTTCGGAAAAATCACCGTCTCCTAATATTGACATGTTTGGATATTACTGCACATTCATATCAGAGCATCTAATTTTAAATAATTCACTTTAAGTTAAAATTCTTATAATACGATATTTTTACATGCAGTAATCAGTTTCAATCAAAATACCTTTTGAACTGGCTTCAAGCAAAATACACGAGCAAAATGCATCAGTTTTTTTTTTTTTTTTTTTTACACATCTCATGGTTTCATGCACTTTTAACTGTTATACTCTAATAAATTAAGATTTATACTAAATAAAATATTTACGAATTGTAATCTGTTTTTGTGCTTAGCTTAATGCTTCCTTAATAAGAAATTTTGTGCATTATTTTTGAGTTCAAAAATAAATTACAATTCTTAAATATTTTATTTGATATATCTTAATTATAGTTGGATACCTAAAGCCGGCCATGTTAGTGTAACCGAACCTAAAAATATAGTAATAATCTTATTTTTGTCCATAAAAGGCATATATCCATAAACGGCGTATAAAGCTGAGCGTCCATTAGGTCGGAAACGCAGCGCGGCGCGATTCTTACATCAATAAGATCTCCGAGGCGGTACCGCGCCGCTCTGTCGACCTAGTGGACGCACCTGCATTTATTGTCAAGACGTATTTATCTCTGAGAGTGGAACTGCGCCGCGCCGCGTTTCCGACCTAGTGGACGCTCAGCTTAAACACATCTTTATTCCGTTTTATAAGCAACTTCAAAAGATTGTAATATAATTATATACCTTACTTTTTTTATTTACTAAAATTGGCATTTATATAATTATACCTATGTATACCGAGTGTTTAATGGGATTACTTATTTGAAATATACTTGTAATATAGACTAACTTCAAAAATGCATCACTGCTTGGATGAGGCAGAGTCAAAAGTTCAAAAACGCATCAGACGCATCACAACGAAAAATCAAAAGTTCATTTTTGCATTTGATGCGTCAAAACAATGCATCAAGAAATTTGGTGATGCGTGTCCAAGATGCATGTCATGTGTATAATGTAGAATTATAACTACTTGTCATATTATGTAGGTATTAACACCAACAGAAATAATTCCGAAAAACAAATTGTTGAAAAAGATGAATGTATTTACCTTTGATTAAAATTGTTTAAACTATTTGAATACATCTTGCACTCAAAACAGGTATGTAATATTTTTTATTCAAATAATTTCAATATTTTCAACTTCAAGTAAGTTCAAGTTGAAATTCAAAGATAATATACCTATACAATGACTGTATTGCTATATTATCTATAGTCTATCATGCTACATTATGTGCCTTATCTATAGCCAAATCAGAACCCAACCATCATACATATATATATATATATATATATATATATATATATATATATATATATATATATATATATATATATATACATAGGTCACTCGGTAAGTCTTGTCGTTTAGCACAATTTTTACAAGCTATTAATTTCTTTTGATACCTACGTGTAGTGCGTGCGTACACATGTTCACACGTCGAAACTTGTCAATCGCCGTCTAATAGTTATTGAGATAACACGTGTGAAAGTGTAAGTATGGCATCTCTTACGAGCTCTCAAGTTCGCGCGATTATTTATTACAATTTTCGACGTGGCCTGTCTCGGAAACAATGCCACCAAGAAATGCAACGTGTATTGGGTGATACTTCACCATCCCTCAGGACTGTCGAGCGACGGTATAAACAATTCGAAAGAGGCCTTTTTGATCTGGAAGACGATCCGCCTCCGGAAGGCAGAATGAGGTTACGACCCCCGAAACAATAGCTGCTGTTGAAAAAATGATTAAAGAGAACCGCAGAATCACATAAATACGTATGTGATTCTGTGGTTCTCTTATACGTATGTACGTATGTGATTCTGCGGTTCTCTTTAATCATTATTCCAGCAGCTACTGTTTCGGGGCGTCGTAACCTCATTCTGCCTTCCCGGACGCGGATCGTCTTCCAGGGGCCAAAAAGGCCCCTTTCGAACTGTTTATACCATCGCTCGACAGTCCTGAGGGATGGTGAAGTATCACCTAATACACGTTCCTTTCCGAGAGAGGTCACGTCGAAAATTGTGATAAATAATCGCGCGAACTTGTGAGCTCGTAAGAGATGCCATACTTACACTTTCACACGTGTTATCTCAATAACTATTAGACGGCGATTGACAAGTTTCGACGTGTGAACATGTGTACGCACGCACTACACGTAGGTATCAAAAGAAATTAATAGCTTGTAAAAATTGTGCTAAACGACAAGACTTACCGAGTGACCTATGTATATATATATATATATATATATATATATATATATATATATATATATATATATATATATATATATATATATATATATATATATATATATATATATATATATGTAAATCTTTAATTATAAATAAAAAAAAATACGAATAATATAAATGAATAGCTAAACAACTCTCAGTTTTTACGTATCCAATGGATATAATATAAATAAAAAAAATGTTCGTATTTATACATTTAATAGTTTTAAATTCCTAAATAAAAACCTTTGGGTTAACAAGTCAATAATCAATACGAAAACCGCATATCTCCGATTGAGCTCAAACTTGGTATACATACGCTTTTTAGCTCAAGAAGTTACCTCTTAGACGGATTTTTGGTGACTCGGACCGGAAGTTATAGTTTGAGGGTCTAAAGTAGCAAAAAGTAGTATAATCGAATACCTTCGATTGAGCTGAAATTCGGTATACATACTCTTTTTGGCTTAAGAAATTACCCCCTAAGCGGATTTTTGGAGGCGTGGATCGGCAGTTGTACTTTTAAGGGTCTAAATTAGCAAAAAGTAGTATAGTTGATGTAATGGATCATCTCCACTGGCAAGTTTTACTCTACCAAGTCGCTCTCTGAGAGCACTTTCGTGCTGTGGACACGTTACCATAGAGCACTTACTGCAAGATTTGACTCCCTTTGCAAGTACTCTATGCTTGCATGGACTTGCTAGTGTACACGTACGACTTGGGAGAGTGACTTACCAGAAGACAGTTTTGAAATTTTTTCTGCACTTTTTTAAGTAAATATGTATTTATTTATGGACATAGGAAGTAATACAATAGACAAAGCAATAAACGAATAAAAATAGATAAAAGAATATATTTGGGTTTACGACACTTGCAATAAAAAACATTTATCCTAAATTGTGGTCGAAAACTAGCCTACATGTGGACAACAACTAATTGTTTTGGACGAAAACTAGCGAAATCCGTATATTTACCATTATTATTATTTTTATATAAAAGCAATGAACGTAGTTAGTTATCATTTTATTTACACTTAAAATACAAAATATAAGTAATAAATAACCATATAATTTATTAGCATTGAATTAATAGAACATATTATTTTTATTACGTCACGAATCTGCGAACTCCACTAATTGGACGAAAACCGATGAAATGGCCCTATGTATAAAACTTGCAAATAAAAAATATTATATGTGTACACGTTATCGCAAGTTCTTACATAGAGTGACTTCTGAGAGTAACTTGCGAAAAAAGTATGAAATACGTAAACACGTGTGTGCAAGTAGTGTCTGCAAAAACTTCTGCAAGTGACTTGCATGTGTACACTAAGCATAAATAAATATACTATTGCATATCTCCAATTGAACAAAGTTTTTTTAAATATTTTTTCCATAAATTAAAAAGTATTTTCTGAATGAATTTTTGGCAACTCAAACCGGAAATGTATTTTTTAACGCAAAACTAGGTGGTAAGGTAAGTTCAGGTTCGGTTAGTTTAGCTGGTTTTGACAATATACTTCGACTTTGATATAAAAACTAGGTGGGGATGTTAGTTAAGGTTACCCTCTGCCCGAAGGTTGGGTTGGGTTAGTTAGTTATTTTTTGGTTAGGTTAGGTCAGTTAGTTTTGATAATATGTTTCGACTTTAACCCCTTTAGCGGCTCATGTAAAACTAACCAAATAAAATGATCTTTGAAAATACTTAATTTAATCACATAATTATATGGCCTACCCATTCGATAATTTTTGCTTTAGTAATGCTTTTACGATAGCAGATGACAGCATCTTACAGTTACCAACACGAGGCGAGTTCAGGTCGGGAGAGTCATTCAAGTTGTATAATTCATATGACGAGCTGTGCTCGGGATAACCGCTAAAGGCGTTAATATAAAAACTAGCTTAGGTTAGTTAAGGGTAGTTAGTTTTGACAATATATTTCGACTTTAATATAAAAACTAGGTGGTAAGGTTAGGTTAGTTTCACTATCATAATAACACCACCCAGGTTTTATATTAAAGTCAAAGTATATTGTCAACACTAACTAAACTAACCTAACCTTCGGGCAAACGTTAACTAACCTCACTATTTAGTTTTTATATCAAAGTCGAAGTATATTGTCAAAACTAACTAAACTAACCTAACCTTAACTAATCTCACCACCTAGGTTTTATATTAAAGTCAAAGTATGTTGTCAACACTAACTAAACTAACCTAACCTTCGGGCAAAGGGTAACCTTAACTAATATTACCACCTAGTTTTTATATCAAAGTCGAAGTATATTGTCAAAACTAACTAAACTAACCTAACCTTAACTAACCTCACCACCTAGGTTTTATATCAGTGTCGAAGTGTATTGTCAAAACTAACTAAACTAACCTCACCACCTTGTTTTTATATCATAGTCGAAGTATATTGTCAGAACTAACTAAACTAACCTAACCTTAACTAATCTCACCACCTAGGTTTTATATCAATGTCGAAGTATATTGTTAAAACTAACTAAACTATCCTAACTTTAACTAACCTCACTACCTAGTTTTTATATCATATACTATTTATAGCGTATATTGGACGTAATTTTTAAACTATTTAAAAAGTTGAGCCTGAGAAACACATTATTTTTTACGATCAAATAGTAGATGACATAAAAACTAGGTGGTGAGGTTAGTTTAGTTGGTTTGGACAATATACTTCGACTTTGACATAAAAATGAGGTTAGTTAAGGTTAAGTTAGTTTAGTTAGTTTTGACAATATACTTCGACTTTGATATAAAAAAATAGTTGGAGAGATTAGCTAAGTTTAGGTTACTTTAGTTAATTTTTACAATATACTTCGACTTTGATATAAAAACTAAATAGTGAGGTTAGTTAACGTTAAGTTAGGTTAGTTTCGGTTAGTTTACCATTGAAATCTCATTTCCGGGCAAAGGGTAATTATTTACAAATCGGGCTCCTGCCTTGTAATTACCTAAATATTATTTAATTACCCTTTGCCCAAAAATGAGGTTTGAATGTTCTCCCATTCATTTTCCACTTACTTCTATTTCTAAAAACCGTAATATAACATTAAGAATACTATATTTAGAATAAGCTTAGATACATATAAAAATTTATACTATATGGATATACATTATACAATACATATAGTATGTATGAGATGTATAATACATTATCTATCTATTCAATATAGTAAGTTTTAGAACTTTAACACGTCATATCTCGAAAACGAAACAAGATATCAAGAACATTATTCTTCCTCTTTTGTTCTACTCACCAAGTTCTATAAGAAGCTATCTTTAATTTTTGTTACCATGGTAACGGAAACCATCTTTTAGTAATCCCTAGATTTTTAGTCATTCGGAGAGTTGAAAAATATACTTCTGGTCCGCGTCGCCAAAAATCCGTCTAGGGGGTAACTTCTTAAGCCAAAGAAAGTGTGTATACCAAATTTGAACTCAATCGGAGGTATGCGGTTTTCGGAACTCCAGCCCATGTATGTCCACAAAAAATACATCAAATGTTTATTTTTTGAACTAATTGCACTTTTACACTTGAGCCAGAATATTTGTCAAATTATATTCTAAATATTTTTCAAATTATTAACTTTACTATAATTTAGTTAATATCCAGGGTGTACCTTTTGGGAATTTATATGGGGAAACATGGCTAAATTATCAGAAAGTAAAAATTTACATTTTCATGATGAAATAAACATAAAAATAAAAAAAATATTGAAGTTATTTGCAACCAATAATAAATGCAATATAATCTATGCTATTTTTTTCCCCTTATATGTTTTGAATGCCACATACAGATATATTATATTTCTACTTATGGTGGTGAAAACCACTCAGGATGTATAAGAAAATTTAACCCCATTTTCATCCCTCCAGCTCCCCTTCTGAACGTGATCCTAATTAACTTATACAGGTGAATAGGTCTTTCAAAGAGTAGCATTTTGTCAATTTGAAGTTTTCATCTATCTCTTATAGTTTTCGAAATATCTTAAGAAATACGATTTGAAAACCCAACTTTAGGGGCTGATTTCACCTCGTAAAAGTAGAAGATGGCCGATAAAAAAAATTAGGGGTCCCTTATTTTTACCTATTTTACACACCAGTGAAATTCCATCAAAATTGCGACTTTCACTCTGCTGGTAACATCTCATTGTAAGTATAAGAAATATGGCCTTGAATTTTTAGAATTAAAAATACAGGGTTTTGAAGTTGTCGCGAATACGCCCGAAATCGGTCAGAAATAAATATAAACGAATATTAACTGTTTTTGTCATGTACTGTTATTACACTCGGATTCAATAGAAGAAAATAAACATACAAACTTTTATGAATTGTAATTAAAATTTACGTTGTTTTAAGTAGGACTTCGAACCGAAATTTGTTTTCGTTCCGGTTCAGTTCTGGTTCAACGCAAAAAAAGAATAACGGTTTCGGTTACGATTACGGTTACAGAGTATCGGATATTTTCGATTTCGATTTTCAGTTTTAAATAAAGTTAAAATTTTTTGCAAGTTGTGAATATATTATCTATTTTATAAAAATTATCTTCAATGTTTGAAAAATTCAATCTTAACCCTTTTATTTTAATCATAAAGAAAATTTTTTTGTCTCAACACGCCGGACCTTTTCCTGCCAGGGATAAGTACAATAGATAATGTTACAAAAAAAATCAAAGATCCCAACATCAAAAAAGTAAACCCCATAAATTTGCAAAATATAAATTATACTAAACTATGTTGGTAAAATTGAATATTACTTAGAATTATACCGTATTTCGAAAAATCTATCACAGATGCCAGCACCTGTACCACGAATATATACATATCAAAGCATTTTGAGCCGCCATACAGCAGGACGAGTTAACTCGTCTTAATCATTTATTTTTCAAAATGCTTGAATTTATCGAAACACCATTTTCTCTTAGCAGGTGTATAATTTAGGCCTGAGAAAGCTCTTTCGACACTCGCTTGACTTGCTGGTACGCTAAACACAACCTCTGAAATTAGAAAAAGCTGGGAATATAAATTTTCATTTTTAATCTAGTAACCTGTTCCTTTTCTATCTAATCTAAAAGTATCGTCGAAAGCAGAAATTATATGTTTGTTAATTCTAATTAATAATAAGGCGATACAGTAAACTAATAAACAAATAAATAAAATAAAATAAAATAATTAATAGTATATTGTGCAATAAGTGCGGGAAATTGTCGATTGCCCACGAAAGCGAAGTTGAGCGCACGAACGTAGTGAGTGCGCTCATTCGCTTGAGTGGGGCAATCGACAATCCCGCACGAGTTGCACATACTATTTTTTATTACGAATTTCACATACTTTTTTCTATTATTATCACAATTTTTGAGATTTTTATTACTTTTTACAATAATATTTTTAAGTGTTCGTCTTTTTTTTCTAAATTAATTATCGTTTAAATTACTTTGTTGGTGGTTTCTATAGAAATAATTATGAAATATTTATTAAATGAAAAATTAAGAGGCGGCTTTCCGTGTTTTGATTAAATTTTGCGTGTTTTATTGTCAATTTGCGTGTGGAAAGTTACTTTCCACACGCAAAAAAAGTATGCGGGAAGGGTACAGTGGGCAAACAGCTATTTTGCGTACAGAAATGTGTGCGCCAAATTAGTACTTCTCCCGCATGAGTAATAAAAAAATATTTTAACGACCATATTAGGCACGAACGTTAGAAAAGTTTATTGATTACTACTATCTCTGTAAAATATTATATTTAGATCCATACGAACTTTTCAAATGCTGCTCATTTTATTCATATTTTATTCACATCTATATTATAGAAACATCAGTTCGTTAAATTTTGAAATTTATTTTTGAAGATTATAGAATAAAATTAAATATTGAATTTCAGGTATGAACTGGAACGAAAAAAATAACGCTTTCAGGTTTTTGAAAAAAATAATTTTGCTCCAGTTAACGGTTACTCTCTGGCAAAATCAATCGGATTTACCAGTTTTCAGTTACGATTACGGTTCGGTTCGAAGCCCTGGTTTTAAGTAACCCATAATTCCATCATTTAACCGAAAAAACCAAAATGATTCTACTTCAAAATAGATACAGGATTAAGAAAATTCTCGATTTTCATTGAATATAAATTTTTTTATTCCTTGGAATTTTCTCAATCTCCAATCCTCCCCTTTAAATAAAAATCATTTGGGTGTTTTGATTAAATGATACAATTAATGTAGATTAATACATATACAACAACAAAACAAGTAATTCATAAAATATGAGAATAATATTTTACTTTGTCAATTTTCATTATGAATAAGATTTATCTTTTACTAGCTACTCGAAAGCTAGCTAGTAAAAGATAAATCTTATTCATAATGAAAATTGGCAAAGTAAAATATCCTCATATTTTATAAAATATGGATTTTCACAAAGTAAACCTTCAAAGTGTTAATTATTTACAAGTTATTCAATTTAACTGTAGCCAAAATTTACGTAATAATTACCGTACAAAATAAATAAAAATTTTGAATTGTTGATAAATAAATTAATCGCAGATAATCGGGAGTTGACTGTCTTTAAATTAAAATTATTATTATTTTATTTTAACAGCAAGAATTAATAATATTAGAATGAATAACATTGAAAATCAAATTTACAGATTTGTAGTTTTAAGTATATTTATTTCCTTGGAAAACGAAACGTTAACCCTTTCGGTATTTGTCCACACTGAATTTGTTGAAAAAATATAAAAAATTAAACAATATATTATGACTTAATAATCTCACCTTTGGTTGTTCTACGTGGTAATGTGGACCACTGGAATTTGGTGGATATACTGGTACACCTCCAGGCGGTGGTGCATAAGACTGATGCGTCGAATGTGACTGATTATAGCTATATGGGTCTTCATGTGTCTGTGAGTACATGCTACCTGCTCCACTTGCATTATGTGATGGCATACCATAAGAGGATTGTGATGACGGATATGAGGGTCTAGGTTCTGGTTGTGGCATACTGTACGACGGTTGAGGTGGATATGGTGCCGGTGCCGGTTGGGGTATACTACCGTATGAAGGTTGAGGTGCATATGATGTCGGATAAGACATAGCGGGTGGAGTTGGATGATAGGATCCTGACGAATGGTATGGAGAACCAGTCTGTTGAGGATATGGCGCACTTGTTGGTTGAGGTGGATAGGGGGAACCTGACGGTGGATATGGAAAATTTGTTGATGGAGGATATGAAGAACCTTGCGGTGGGGGGTACGGATCACTAAAAGCGGAAGGAGGGCCCTGTGTTGGGTATGGAGGATATGGCGGCATGCCCTTTAAAAAAATCAAATATATAACATTATAATATGTATATTTATAATATATATACACTACCCTCCAAAAGTTTGAAAGTAAACATATTTTTGCAAATTACAAAATTTTTTTTCTAAACATTTTAATAAATCTCTAACACTGACTGACTGACTGACAGACAACGCACAACCTAAACCGTTGGGTTTAGAAGCACGAAATTTTACAAAGCAATTGCCTGTGTAACGTAGGTGAGCACTAAGAAAGGATTTTTGAAAATTCGTCCCCTAAGTGGGTAAAATAGGGGATGAAAATGTGTATGGAAATTCGTCATTTTTGAAGTTAGAGATATATAAAAAGATGTTACTATGGCTATTAAAATAAATAATATTTTAATAAATCTTTAACATTGACTGACATCCTGAGATGTTACCGATGGTAAATCCCATCGGATGGCATACGGCTAGTTATTAAAATAAATTAGTTTGTACCGCAACAACAACTAGAAATTTTAGCTTTTACATCTTTTGTCGGTAGTCTCTCGTATTGTTTTTGATCAATGCACGGGTTTTATAACCGTCTTCTTAATGACACAACAGACAAATGTTCTCTTAAAGTAGATGTGTAGCACAACTCTGGACATTCTTAAAAGATGAATGAAAAAATTGGAGAAATAATATTTTGATAAACTTCTAAACGGGACGCCCAGAATTTGTGAACAAGTTATCAAGAAAATAGGTGGTTACTTCAATGAAGCCAGAATCTAATATTTAAGCCACAAATTTGTTTTTTGTAGCAATATTAGTATAATTAAGTATACTTAACATGTCCAAATAAAATTTATATTTTACACCAAATAAATGTGATTAATATCTATCCACTGATGGTTTTATTGAATTTTCTTAATGCTTCCAAACTTTTGGACGATAGTGTGTATACATAACATTACAATAACGACAATTACAACCAAAATTTAAAACATAATGAATTAAGCTTGGCTATGTACATTTTTATGATTTTTTATAGCAAGCTATGTGTGTATTTTTACAATTTAAAGTACAATTAAGTAATTATGGTCACAAATACACAAGTTTGTCTCTGAATAATCAAGTAATTGTCTGTTTTATAATTTTAAAAATAATAATTATCCATATTAGGTACTGAAAAATTCTTACGCTATTAACATGAATTATTTACTAATGCATTTAACACTATATTAAGGCATCCTGTAATTTTGATCTGGATGTTAAAATTAAATAGAATCAATTATATTAAGTATTAAAAAACCTTTTAAAAAGAAATAAAAATAAAAAAATAAAAGACTTAATATGTTCTAAAAATTTTAAAGTATTGTAAATAGGTTTGTATGTGCTATATTATTTTATTAATGAAGATTACATATCGTTAAATATGTTTTTCGTTTTCATTCTCTTTTAACAGAACAATAACGAATAAACTGATAATAACTTTCCAAATTACGTATAGTACATATTTTTCGTTGTAAGCAACTTGTTGCGTGACGCAAAAAAATGAAGTGTGAAGGAAATCTGTTGCTGTCAATTAATTTGTAAAAAATTTCTACGAGATTTAAGATTATGTAAGCTATTAAATTTTCTTTCACAGTACATATTTATGTGTAGGGTAAAAGCCCCGATTGTGGAACACTATTTTTAGGTATTTCAACAAACTTGCTTACAAAAATTAATAAATGAATTAAACACCCATTTTTTTTTTCTTAATAAGCATGAAACCAAGTTTCTTTAATCCAATGAATATGTTTTTAAGAAAATATGACCCAAAAATTTTGATTTATTAATGTTTTGTTTTATAATTTGTTGACATCTATAAAAAAACGGACAGAATATATTAACACCCTTTTAAAAATCAGCACATTGACACCTAAAAAAGAACACGTATGTACGAACATGAGATACATCAAATACATCTTTTGCCATCTTTTCACTCTATGACATAGAGTGACATCTAGTAGTAAATAGAATGTCAAATTAAAAAATATAGAATGGTTTAAATATTCGATAAAATAAACGACCAAAATCACAGAATATATCAAAATACTACATTTTGTTTCGCCATCTATGTATTTTGGTAAAGTTCTAATCAATTTTAAACTGACTTATCAAAATGGTGACAATTTTTCATTATTAAGAAAATTTTGCAACTTTAAATCAATATTTTTTTATTTATCAATTGACGATACGCTCCGAAATAAAAAAAATATTAAAAATTTTACGATTTTAAAGCAGTAAGTAAATATTTTAGACTCAAAAAGAAATTAAAACTATTTATAATATAAATTTTTAGTTATTTTACGTACATGATTTTAGTTAAATACAAAGGTTATATGTGTACTGAAAGAAATACACACATATATAAATTACATTTAAACTGAATAAAAAGATGATTTAGCTCTTATAATCACTTAACTGGACTAATAAAAATTATTTGTATAGTTTTATTGCGCTAACTTCGAAAATTAACTGGAAAATGTTGAAATTTATAAGGCATGTGTTTCTATAAATAAGCATTGATCAAACGCAAAAGAGACACATTCAGCAAAAACTGTTTAATATATATATGTATTTCTTTAATTAAGTAAAGAAACATTAAATGTGAGATGAATTTAAATTGAAAAACAATCATTCTATTAATAATAATTTTTGTTATCAGACGTTTCTTTCAGAAATAACTTCATTAAGATATAAATGTCAAAACTGTTTTTCTATTGGATCGCGTTCCACAAACGGGGCTTTTACCCTATAGGTATTATAGTGTAATTAATTATAATATATAACAAAAATAAATCTATTATGTCTAGTTTCCAAAATTTTCTCCGTTTGATATACTATGTAAAATAAGATTGCTACTACAGTTAAAAGAAATTAAAAAATGAAAGATCTTTTTTTATCCACGCAGTTGAAGTGGATAGGATAAGCAAACACAATGGATAAATTCATGAAAACAAGCGCTTGTAAGCAGCTTGCAGTAGCCTAGAACTTTATATCTGTTGGTGACATCTATTTGATAATACAGTTTATTAAATAACAGTTTTATTAAGCCAGGAAAAAGGAATACCGTTAAACCCCCCTAACTTTACCATACCACATTTTGACTTAAACAAAATTAAAATTTCATGGCTTATAATACCTATAACAACACTCTTTTAATTTTATTAGTGACACGGCTATTTCTAACAAACTGTTTATATTATATTCCTTAAAAAGTGTGCAAACTTAGTTGGTATTTCAGAAGCTACAAAACCTAGGTAGGAAATTTTATTATATTAAAAATTACATAAGCTCATAAGTATTTAGAAATAATTTTCATGTTTATTTTTATTCGCACATTATTGAATAATTCGTTAAGTAATGGTTACCATAGGTTTGGTAAAATTAGGATTATTTAAGAATTCCTAATTTCATGAACGGACAATTTGCATTTTAACATTAATATATAGTAATTGAAACACCTGTCAAAAATTTGAAATCGATTACATTTACGTTAGATATTATTTGGAATTAACAACCAAGTGTCAACAATAGTGGAATATTTAACAATTTTGCAGTATTTTTCATATTTCACTAAAAAAGGGGTTGAGCACATGGGCTGGCAAAGTTAGGAATTCGTTTACATCTTAACCTATTACCGTTTTTTTTCTTTAGTATTTTTATTTATTTATTTATTTTTTTTTAATTTTTGACTAGTAATTTAAGTTTTTGGAAAGTCTATTTACGAGTCAAATCAACGATTTTTACCAGTTGATTTCATTAAAACAGTTCAATATAACTAAATTAATTTCGTCTTCATTTTATTCAAACTGGATCGAAAATTATGGTAAAATTACGTGAGATATTTTATGTGATTTTTTGCTCTTTGCCATGGTGTAAAACAGGCGTTCCCAAACTTTTTAGACCTCCGGCGCCTTTAAGTTATAAATCGTTACCGGCGGCACCCTTTGACCCCTAAAATTAGAGTTTTTAAAATATAAGCGACGACTTTCTCCCCAAAATATAAGTGGTGAGCAAAATGAAAAAGAAGAAAACAAAACAATTTCACAACCACTTCTTCTTTTACTTTTACCGAATTTAAAACTACTGATATTATTTCCTCCATTTTGGCGCCAAATGACAAAACTCCTGGCGCAAGAAAAATCCAAAAAATTTTAAATTTCAGCAAATTTTGGCAAATATTTGGTTAACAAACTCATCTAAGATTTTCAGACTTTCGTTCAAGGAAATTCAATTTCGTTTTAAAACCCTTTTTAATGATATCCAACACAATGTGATACGTGAGAAAAAAATTTTCATCTCCACTTTCTAATTCTTTTTGTTATATATTAATTGAGACTACTTGTAAAATGTACATGCAGAATTTAACGAAGCTATGAGAGTATCGAAATTTTTCTTCGGAATCTTAAAATTAAAAAAAACAATTGACTATCGAACATGATATATTCAACAGATGTGATAATATACAAAGTGGACATGGAACGTACAATGGGGAATTTGACTAATTTTGGGAAACTATTTTAAAATACGCATATTTATGTATTATGCATGTATATAATTTTAATTTTTAAAAATAATGCCGAAAATCGTTAGAACGTTCATTAGCTTCAATTACGTCACATTCTCTAGATAGCAACAGGTGTCATGTAACTAAGAAAAAAAACTGTTTATTTTTCTTATATCTAGGAATTTACGTAGCGACCCTAGTGGAAACAATGTTGAAATATAAGAGAAAGCAACGTCATAGCCCATTTCTGCTGACGTAATTTATAGCTAAAAAATATTAATTTTTTTTAAAATTAAATAATGATAGTTAGGATGAATTAACATAATAAATTGCTGTCTTTTATTATCAATTTTCATTAAAATTTGTTTTTATTGTTTTTCTTTGATACTGTCAAATACCCCATTATATATTATATAATATACTGTCTACCCTGAATAGTACCTATACATATACATGGTTCTACCAAAAATGCGCACAAAAAATTTGCTCACACGAAAACTCACAGTGAAAAATGCTTATACGAAATCCTCTCACAGAAAATTCCGTACACGAAAAAATGCTCACACAAAAATGCCCACGTTGATAAATCCTCATACTGATTAATGCTCACATTAATTAATAAACAGGTGATACAAAATTAATTTCGTGAATTTCTCATACAGATAAGTTATTTACGGTTGTTAAGAAGAAAATTCATTTTAATGACAACTTCTTAAAAATTTGATAATTTATTATTGGAATAATATCCTGTACTTAGTTTGCGAGTAAAAATTTTTTAAAGTTATGCTTTCAATATACTCTGAATTTGAACGGAAGAAAGTTTCATCTATTCAGGAAAAGAAATTGCTGATTTCTTAAAAAATAATTAAATTTATATTAATTTCCATAGTTTTGTTTGTTAACCGAAATTTAAAGCAGCGACCCTACTGGCGATAGTGTTGAAATATAAGAGAATGTAACGTCACAACCCGTTTCTGTTTACGTGGATTTTAGCTAAAAAATTACTTTTTTAATTAATTTTTTTTTTTTTAATATAATAGTGATAGTTTTTTTTTATAATTTACATTACATTGCTTTGTTACAAAAGTAATAGTGATAGTTAAGATGAATTAGCATAATAAATTGCTGTCTTTTATTATCAATTTTAATTAAAATTTGTTTTGATTGCTTTTCTCTGATACTGTCAAATACTCCATTACTAAAGTTAGTCATTATCAACTACTGTTTTGATTTATCTAAAAATTAAAATCAATTAATGTCTGATTTTAGATAAAACGGGATTTTCAGTTTAATATATTATCTATAACTACTATGATTTTTAAATAAATAAGTATAATGTATAAAATCTGACTAGAAAATTTTATAGAATTTTTAAAATGCATTTCTTTTTTATAAGCAACGTGCATCTCACTGAAAAACATTTCTTTTTTTATTTTTAATTTAAGAAAAATTATTTTTTATTTGATTCATGCTTATAGCGTAATAACTTATTTTAGAAGCAACTTGCGTAGAAAATGAAAAAGTGCTGTGTAACAAAATCAAATTGATAAAGAAATTTGCAAAATGTTATATTATTTTCCTTAAACAAACCCAGATGCTGAATTTGTGTTAATATATGATTACTAAATTTTATAAAATTAATCAAGTTTTATTTAAAAGGAAAATCGAATATTAACACCAACTCAATTATTAGGTATGAAATTGAAAATGTTTAACCGCTAACGTTAACACATTCGCTCCCGAGAACTAGTTAACTAGTCCACATAAGTTAGCCTTGTATACTAAGACCGTATACACACGTCATAATTATTATTATTGTATTTCAAAGCGTAAGTGTAATAACTTGGCGTACGAGAGATTTCATGTTTTCTGTTAGAAGCGAAGGTGTCCATGAATAACGATTAAAGAAAAACATTTAAAAAAAAAAAAAAACTGGCAAATACTTTATCAATTCTTTCTAATAGACATACGACATTTTATAAAGCTCCATTTTATCTAAGTTTAGCATTTAATGAAACAGAACTAGGTAAAATATACCTAGCTTTTATATTTAAAATTTAAATACGATCTAAATACTATTAATAGATAAATAACACACTTTATTTTGCAAAAAATACCTTTTTTGTTTTAAGATTTTGCAACTTAAATATTTACGTGAACGGAGGATTCTCCTATGTCTCCTGAGGTAAAGATTTTTAGAGAAAATGTGCGATTCTTTTTGTTTATATTTTAGCGCGAAACTGACGAAATAACAGACATTTACAAATTTACAAAAGGATTACTTGATATATTTCTTTTCTTCCACATTAATTAAGTCAGTATAAGTTCCACCCTTAACGTAACTGCAGTCTTTACGGTTTGGAAATATTTTGATTAACTGATAGATCACATTACAGTAGCAGTAAAAAACAACTGTATTTAGGTCAATTGTGTGACAAGAAAGCGTTTAAGAAAACTAAAAGTTTCTTGGAAACAGATGTGAACAAACCAAAAAAGACTAGATTTTTTTAAACTAAACCAAACAGTTGAATTTGTATTATTTATGTCATTCAAAGATTATACAAGGTGTTCCTAATAAAATTACCACCATGGGGATCTCGTAAACGATGGGAGGTTGTTTTGGTTAAATTAGATAAATTATGGAGAAGCACTAGACGCATCGAATACTATCTCCAAACTTCCCAAATTCCATGTAGTTTAGAAACTGTAGCCAAAAAATCCATAATTCCAAATTTGTTTTACGGAATTCCAAATTCTTCCGGAATGTAAAGTACATTATGACACTGCTGTTCAGTTAACAGAGGTTCTACTTTATATTTATATTTTACATCAGCAGTTTCCAAACTTTGTGCACTAACGCCCCCCTATAAAAAATCTTACCTCTGCCGCCCCCTTCTTGAAAAAATTTATAAGCAATTCGTAAATTACCTATTTTTTTTTACTGAAAAAACTCATATTCTTGGCGGACGACAGGTCTATACAACACTTAAGAGGAAACCGTTGATCAAACACGTATTCGATATTTACGCACTAACATGACTCTGACCGCTTAAGAATTGTTATTGTTAAAATATTACGTACAGTAACGAGCAGAAACATCAGTGTTAAGGGCTATAAGGCTTTTTTTTTAGCAAAAAACAATTTATTCCAACTTTTGGTAATTTTTTTCTATCAGTAAATGCTTATGGCTTGTACTTGAACAAAGGGATTTAAATAAAATGAAATTTCAACTTTTGACAGTGTTTTAAACAAAAAATTTTAATTTTTGGTAGATTTTCGTGTTTTTCGTTGATTTTCTACTTGTAGAATGACATGTAATGAACGGAAACAGTAATTTTTCGTTCAAGTACAAGCCATAAGCATCTACCAATAGAAAAAATTTTGTTTTTTATTTTAGGTTAGAATTTCACAAGTTACTCTGCTTACGGAGAAAAATCAGCGATTTTCGAAAACTAACTGCCAATGACCTAAATATTTTTTTTTTCATAAAAATTTTTTTACAATGTCTCAAAATAATACAATATGCCAAAAGTTGATGAGTTATATTTTCCTATATTGTAAAAAAAAAAAATCGAAAAAATAGTGTTCTTTTTTGCTAAAAAAGATCCATTTAACTCGTTAATATAAAATGTCCATTATTTGGTAATTATGTTTGAGCGCTTATTTTTAAAACCATGATTTTATCAAAACGACGACGATATTTACAATTAACCTACGCCCCCTGGTGAACATTGCGCGCCCCCCAGTTTGGAAACCGCTGTTTTACATATACAGCCGACTCTCGTTAATTCGAAACTCGAGGGACTCTTAAAATATTACGAATTATAAAGAGGTTCGAATTATCGCAGGTAACAATTTTCATTTTTTAAGCATTTGTGATAAATGAACTTGAACTTGTCTCAAAATGTACTTACAATCTTTCTGTCTCTTTCTCTCTGCAACTTTGAATTGTCGAGTGTTTGACGCCGATGAGTTCGAATTAACGCGTCGTTTTGTTACGTAGCAATGATTTTTTCATTCGAATTACCAAGTGCATAAAAATGTATTGATTTCGTTGTTAGCAAGCTAAATGTGCTCTTTTTTAAGAATGTGCTTTTAAGCAGTCGAATGATATGTGCTTGCAAGCCGCTAGCAAACGGCGTTGTTACGAATAGCCTTGTTGATATAATTTATGGTCCCAAATTTACACCTTACTATTTTCATTAATTAATTATTTGAGTGTGTGACTCTACGCGTAAAATAAATTATTTTATTTAAATGTGCAAATGAATCATTTTTAAGTAACTATTCGAAATATTATTTAAATAATTATATTAGTCACAGTACTGTTGGAATAAGCATGAAAGAATTAATTTTTTACCTTAAAAAAATTAACTAAAATCAACTCAAAATGGTCTGATGTCATTAACAAATAAAACAAAATTAAACGTACAATTTTAAGTACTATACGTACTCTAATATAAAACTAACAATACCCCTGTCGCAGCATCTGCATAACATAGCGAATTTCCAAATATTGGGCACTGGCGGATCTCATCTAAGACCTGTACCTATTTAAAATAGTTTAGCTTTCTAAGAGTAAAAGAATTTTGAAAATCGGCTGGGTAATTAGTTTTGGTATTTTTGAGGACCCAAGAACCCGAACGCATGCAGCATAGTTGTATCCATCTAAAATAATTTAGTTCTCTAGCAGTGAGAAATTTTTTAGAATCGATTCGGTAGCTTATTACTGGCGTTTTCGGATCTACAAGATCCCGGTGAACCTCATTAAAAAATCAGCTCGACCGTATATTCTAGGCGGACTTTATGTATATATATATATATATATATATATATATATATATATATATATATATATATATATATATATATATATATATTCAAAACCCGTTGTGTAGCACTCTACGCCGCATTTGCATCCGCAGGACAGTTGTGGATCTCAGATAACACAACCTGTACCTATCTAAAATAGTTTACCTCGGTAATAGTAAAAAAATTTTCAAAATCGGTCAGCTATTTTATTTTTGACATTTTTATGTCCCACTGACGCTGTCGGACCTTACATAACGTAATCTATATCTATTTAAAACAGTTTAGCTCTCTAACAGTGAAAAAAATTTTCAAAATCGGTCGGTTAGTTTATTTTTACCACTTTTGGGTCCCATGGACCCTGGCGGACCCTACATAATGTAATGTATACCTATCTAAAATAGTTTAGCCTTGTAACAGTGAAAAAATTTTTAAAATCAGTCAGTTAGTTTATTTTTGACACTTCTGGGTCCTATGGACCCTGGCGGACCATACATAATGTAATCTATATCTATCTAAAATAGTTTAGCTCTGTAACAGTGGAAGAATTTTCAAAATTGGTCGTTTAGTTTATTTTTTACAATTATGGGATCAGTAAATTCTGGCGAAACTCATACAACTCTAGTACTCTAACAGTAAGAAAAGGGTTCTAGGGATCTCATATAACTTATCGCAGTCCGTAAGGTTCTTGCGGACATCATTTAATTAATTAATTCAAATACTTTAACTTATTAACTGTGAAAAAATTTTTAAAATCGATTGAGTAATTAATTTTTGGCGTTTTTAGGTCCCGAAAACCTTGACGGATCTCACATAAAATACCTTAAATCTATTTAAAATTATTTAACTCTCTAACATTAATAACTATTAGTGAAAAAATTGTCAAAATCGATTAATTTAAAATTTTTTTCCGTGCATACATATGTACAATATGTACATATTATGTTGTTTTGTTTCATATTTAATAATATTATATCATAACATAATGTTCAATTTCTTGTTTCTTTAAAATTCAATAAAAAAAAAATCTTCATTACATAAGCTTAGAAAATCTGCTTAATTTTCATTTTTCAACTTGAGACAGAACTATGCTAATTATAATGCAATAAATGAGAAACAAAACGTTCTATATTATAATACATGCATGTGGATAGATTTCACTTGTTCTCACAAAATTCTTTAAAAAAAAAATGAAATATTTTTATATTTTATAAAGAACTGAGACATAAATATAAATTACTTATTAGACTAACAAAGAGAAAAAATTAATACAAATGTGAAAATTTACATTTTCTCGAAAAATACTTAAAATAGAAAGAAAATTATAAGAATATTTTCTTCATAATTTTTTTTTGGCTTTTCAACGATGTAAAAATCGAACTGTCTAATGATAGGATCGAATGATAAAAAATGGCTAGAAAACCTACTTTTGGGCATCCGATGTGTCTGGCTAAAGAACTTAGCCAAGCCAGTTCGGATTTCAGTCCGCACACAAAATTTCATAAGCATTAAACGTTTCGTTTGAAAGTTATCGTGGCGACACACACACACACACACACACATATATATATATATATATATATATATATATATATATATATATATATATATATATATATATATATAAAAATTTTAGTGAATATCATTTTCGTATTCTAGGGGCCTCAAAACATATTTCTGTTATGGTCCCGGATTTAGGTCGCGTCATCACACCTGCTGTAATAGCTAAATTTGCAGTTTTGGAAATTCGCTAAAAAGAAAAAGAGAAAAGAAGGTACATCTAATTGTGCTTCATTTGTGGCATCTGTTTGATGACGTCGGACTATTTTTAGTTTTTAGACCAAAAAATACAAACCTGTTATGTAATAATAAGCGGAAAGCGGCTTACTGCCGTTAAAAAGTAAAAGTTCGAAAACAAATCGAAATCACATGGTATCGACTCAAACTTCATTGTCAAAATTAAAAAAAAAAAAATTAAAAAATTACAGTCGGTCTTTAAAGTGCTATCGAAACTTAGAATTTTTGAGGTTTATTTGAAGATAAATATGCCATATATATGGTACATATATCGATAGAAAAGGAAAAAAAAAGCCATTTAACTGTGCCAAAATCTACTTCACATTCCAGAAGAAAACAAAAGTTTGGGGTCATAATTCGAAAACCGGTAGTCATAGAAAAATTCTAATATTTAAATTTTAAATTCAAATTTATATTAAATGAAAGTGACTCATACCAAAAATAAATCTTTGTCACAAATAAAAGTTATTATAATTTTTTTTTTTCAATATATTAGTAGATCTTGTGAGAGATAGCTATATTACGATCTTGTCTGATATATAAATTTATGCGAATGAGTCATTTCCAGTTCATATAAATTAGAATTCATGTAAATGGAACTTTATAATGATTTAAATGCTAGAAATTCAGCTCCTCAAATATTTTGATCTTTAAACTTATTTTTTAGTCGAATTTTTCAACTGAAAAAATTAGACTAATGTTATAAATTTATTCCATGATTTAATTTACAATAATAAATTCATCTCAAAATTTTAAAGATAAAATATTTGGAAACTGGGTTAGTAATATGAATATGTATATGTGCAACAACATTCATCATGCAACTTTCAGAATGTGACTGAAATACCTGTTGATAACCAGGATAATTCATATTGTATCTTCAACGGCACCTGAAAGTAACATATAAGAATTCAAAAATCATTTTACAATTTTTAACTGACAGAAACATACAAACAATACGAATTAATTTAAACAATATTTAGAATATATTAAATAGCTTGCACTTAAATGATTGATCGATTAATTTATGGAAATATGATAAAACAGAAATTTTCATAAAATTAAAAAAGAAAAGAAGCTGATAATAGCATATTTAACCGGACACACCTAAAAACGTAAAGTTAAATTTGTAGCCAATGTCAGATAAAACTTTGAAACTCAAGGTCATTTAATTCTTTTCAATTGTTAACAATTATTAAGTGCACAAATATTCAATTACAACAGTTGGAAAATAATGGTTACAAATCTTTCACAATATGTAATACCATTAATAAACTTACCTATAAAAATAAAAATTAAACAATCAGAACGTATTAAAACACTAAAATGACAATATATTTTGACAGCAATGAATATGAGTAAAACGGTGTTTCTACTGATTTCAATAGTTTTAACCTAGAAAATTAACTGTTGAATATTTCCATGTAACAACTAACAATACTTAAATTACGAGTACTTACAACTGAGTGTATTCGTCGCCCTCATCACTTACTTCTAAATGATGTAGACACATGCGCACCAGTGGCGACGACTGAAATTATTTCGTAGGGAGACACAGATCGTGTTCCATTAGCAAACACAAACGACACCAACGACACTGTGTAACACAGTGCATTTAGGGGAAAAGTAACGCCAATCAAATTTTCGTGATTTTTGTACTTTCTTTTTTCACAAAAAACTAATTTTTTTAAATTTTATTGCGAAACTAACCTTTTATCTGCTTTTAATTAAATTATACATGTAATTGGGAATC
Source organism: Brachynemurus nebulosus (assembly GCA_035578155.1). Taxonomy (NCBI): domain Eukaryota; kingdom Metazoa; phylum Arthropoda; class Insecta; order Neuroptera; family Myrmeleontidae; genus Brachynemurus; species Brachynemurus nebulosus. The sequence goes on along the minus strand of JAPWDM010000004.1, from coordinate 56,804,825 downwards.
TAAAAAAGCAGATTGAATCTATTTTTTTTTTTTTAAATCTAGTAACTTTGTCTATGCTGCCCTCTGCAGAAACACAATAAAAGTTGATGTTCCATTAGTGAAAAAAGTAGACACAGCGTAACACAATGTCATGCACTGTGTAAAATTTTTGTAAATAGAATGCGGTCATTGTCTTTTTTACCATATTTAAATAGACTTATTTTGTATCTATTTTTATTTTGATAACTAATCAACTTTATTAAAGCTTTTTTATTGTAACAAGATATTCTGACCCAGGACTTCGATTGTAAAACTAAAATACTGAAATTTTTGACCAGACATTTGTAATTGTTGTACCAAGAGTAAAAAATGCTGGAATTTTTTTTTTTGTTTTGTGATTGGCCTGAATTAAACAAATAAAAGTCTAAAAAAAATTAGATTTTAAAATAACTCTAGTTATAAACTTAGTCATTTAGGTAGTGTTTAAATTTTAATTTTAATCTAAGGTAGTGTCCATTTAAAATATTAAGACATCAGAATTACACTAATTGTAAGTAATGAAAAGGAGAAAGATCAAAACTTCATAAGTAAAAAATTTAAACAGATAGTGGAGAAAAATAAATTAAAAATAAATACACATTTTAATAAAAAGTTATAAAAAATAAACAACAAAATCGCGTATCATGATAATTAAATTAAATTTTTGTTTTTCTTTCTAGTGTTTCCCTTTGCCCAAATTTTAAAAAAAAAGAAAGGAAAATGGGTTATTTACTTACTAAACGCAATGCTTAATATATTAAATTTTAATATTTCTTAACGAAAATTAAACGTGTCCGACAATTTTTATCTACTTTTTTACTTGTTTTACTTGCAAATCAATCAAGAAAAAGAGAAAACTTTACGGAAATTGTTGGCACAAAGTTTGGGAAATTGCTAAAAAAAAAAAAAAAAAATTATACCTCTTACAAAAGTTTAAATTGAAATAACGTACACTAAAAGATAGAGATAACTGCATTATACAATACGTCATGATGTACTGTACAAATTTAGTAACTCTCTCTTTTTTTAGTTTGTCACAATGCAATTATTGCAGTTGTAAAAACCCAACCTGCCTGACAATTTTTTTTTAATCTCTGTTTAAAAATTATGGTTACCGTCGTTACCCATCCAGGCACGCCTACTGAAAACATTAGAACCCACCGACTCAACATTGGAACCTACAATACAACCTATACAATGAACCTATACAATGTTAAAATTTGTCTACAACTAAGTTGTAGACAAATTTTAACATTGTATTTTATATCTATTTAGTTCCTTAATACTATGATATCGCATAAGTTTAAAAGTATTCTAGAAGGCTTAGTTAAAAATAAAATATTATGTAGAAATAAATTTGTTACAAATATAAAGGTTTAGATGACTGTAATAGTAATAAATGGAACATTAGGAGTTATAAGTCATCAGGAAAAATAAAATGAAAGATTAATTTAAAAATTGCGCTACCGGTTTCGGAAGAGCATATGCTTCCGTCTTCAGGCGATTCCTTTAATTAAAAATAAAAAAATATAAAAATACAATGCATATTTATAAAATTATTGGTAAACAAACAAATAATTGTGAAAAACATGTAATTACTTACATGGAAAAAAATATCACAAAAATTTTTTATATAAAATTGAAATTAAAATTAAAAATTTAAAAATTTTTTAAAATTTTTTAAAAACTTTAAAAATTTATTACAAACTTCGAATAAAAATCAGATAATAAATATTATGTACATAAGATACATTAGTATTAAGCGGGTTCTACACGATGCTACGAACGTTCCTTCCAACGTTCGATCGAACGTTTGAGGCAATTAAGTTCGATAGTTGGTGCGACGAATGTGTCTGCTACACGGTGAATCGAATGTTTGATCCAATACGAATGATAATGTGTTGGTACTCAGTGGACGACGCTGTTATCTGTCTGATGTTATCTCTAATGTTATACACTGATGTTGTCTCTCTTCACATGAACGAGTCGTGCAGCTGCTGAGTCGAACCAACCAACGCAACCAACATTGACCTTCAAACGTTCGAAGCATCCCTTTGACTCGGTGCAAGAATACCGACATCGAACGGGACACGACCAAATGCGAACGTTTGACGCTCGACATTGGACACTCGTAGGTTCGAACAACGGCTACACGATGCTATGAACCATCCAACGTCGAATGTTGGAAGGTGTTCGTAGCATCGTGTAGCAGCGGCTTTATACAATTATACACAACATACAGGAGATAGGTTAGTACCATAGATAAAGTACACCAGAATTTCATTTTTAGAAGATAGCCAACTTCAGTACACTTTTTTGACCCTCTATTACTCGCTGTGGAACTGAGAACAGGAGCGAAGGCTGTAGATATGGACCATAATATATAAGGAAACTTAATTCAAACCGAAGAATTGACAAAATTGATCACGAAAATGGCAGATATTAGGTTTTCTTTTTTTACCACTCGTGGCGCTAATATTCTTTAGTTACTGATGTGAAGATAGCGAATATAGTAAGATAAACAGAATGTAAATAACATATATGTAATACTACTATATTACTATTACCTATTGGTGGCAGGATCACGGTGAGAGTAATACAGGAAAGGGACGTAGCCTATTGTGTGCAAGTATAACAGTGTTGTCAAATTGCATATAACCAATGAATATCCACATATTTAATAGTTTGAATCTTATATATGCGCATAAGGTACCAGGTATTTACTGTTAAAGTGAAACAAACAGATTGTCGGCGCCGTTGTTATTTCGCTTAATTAGCAATATAGAAGTATTACATATGTGGTAAATAGACATGAAGTATCAAGTGAGTAACATGCACACTTTTAACCACAATTTTTGACAATTTAGAAATGATTTCAAAAATCTTATAAAATTGTATTTTAAATAAATACGAAGAATTTATTCAGCTTAATTTTATCAATAATATCAAAATGGGCAGGGTGTGTGGCGATAAAAATAGTTTTAGTGGCAGTGTAGTTAATAAAAAAACGCCGTGAGCAGCGGGGCCCCATCACGGTAGTCGAATTTTCCCCTTCATCTTCGGTATTGAATGTCTACAAGCGAAATGTGATTGAAAGTCTATAACCGAATTGTCATTTTGTTGGTTTCAAAACTGGTGATGAGTGTTCGGCTGATCGAGGCTTTAAAAAAAGGTTTTAAGTATTTAAGAGCTGTATCTCAGTAAATTTCAATTTTGTGCCGAAAACAGGTAGCAGAAAAAAAGCCAACACAATTCGTACGAGGACATTCCTGCCCATGTTTATCCGCTAATTGCCTTTATGTTTTACTTTTAAAAATTAAAAAAGGACCTTAAATAGTAAACTGGAAGGCCTTTATAAAGATATTTTTTCTTTCCAAAAAAATCCAAAATTTCTATTTTATAAATACTAAAAATCCAAAATTCCTAATTTATAAATAAACAGTGACTTTAATAACATTTTTAAATTACTTAATATGTATGTATTTCATTTGTCATAAAAATAAGTTCACTTTTTTTTAAATTTTTTAAAATTACTATTCGCCTACTTGTATTTAGAATAAACATAATGCTTTTAAAACACATTTAACAATAGCATTCAATTCCGATGTAAAAATGGGAGAAGTGGGGGGAAAAGTGATGCGGACTCCCTACAAGGTACTAGCTGGATACTAACTGAATACACGTACAAAATTTCAGCCCTCTAGGTTTCCTTATGGAGTCTCTAGACGTGTTAGAAAACAAGCAAAAAAATTAAGGAAATATTGGCGTAAAAATCGTGGGGGTAAGGGTTAAAAGTTGAAACCTCCAAAAAACAGTGTCTGGCTATTAGCTTAACCTGTACACCAAATTTCAGCCCTCTAGGTTTATTTGGGGAGATTTTGACCCGAACGAAACTGTTAAAAAACAAGAAAAATCATGTTCTTTTGGGTATAAAAATGGTGGGGGTAGGAGTTAAAAGTCGAGACCCCCAAAAGGCACCCCCTTGATACTAACTCAATCCGAATACAAAATTTCAGCCCTCTAGGTTTATTCGGGTGACCTGTGCGAGTGGTACAAACTTCGAAAACGTCGAAAATGCATGAAATTGTAGCTTAAAAATGAGGTGGGTGGAGGTAAAATATTAAAACCTCCAAAAAGCACAACCTAGGTACGAACTTTATCAACACACCAAATTTCAACCCTCTACGTTAATTCTGGGGGGCTGGGGGCCTGTTAGATCCAGCGAAAATCGTTTTTCCCCCCTCTACTCCCACCATATCATCCTAGGAAGCTGAATTTTGGATATGTTGTAGATAATTGACCGAAACATTATTTAAAACCGGTTTGGAAAAGTTTTATTGCTTTTCCGCCCCCCACCACCCCCTTAAAGGTCGGGTCAGAAAAAAAATTTGCCCAAAATTTGACCCCACTTTGATAGTATGAGGTGCCTCGAAAATGAGCCCCATTTACCAAATTTCATCTCTTAACTTCCATAGGGGGGCCCTACACAAATTAAAAGGTGGCGGGAAAATATATATATATATATATATATATATATATATATATATATATATATATATATATATATATATATATATATATGTCAGACATTTTTTTTTTCTACATATTCGTGTTCTACGGGTCCGAAAACGGATAGCGCCCCTACTCTCGCCTCTCGCAGCTCTTATCGTATAGACTGTATAAGTCTAATTTTTCGGAGAAAATTCGACTAAAAAGTGACGCAAGGAATTAAATTTGAAAATTCCTGCATTTTCCAAAGTAACACAAGTAATTTACTATATTTAACTCTTTTAAACAAACCATATGGTAAAATTTTTTTGTCTCAAAATGCCAGACTTTTTACTGCCAAGTGATAAGTACAATAGATAAGGCTACAACAAAAGAAAAAGAAAAACATCAAAGATCCCAACATTAAAAAAGTGAACCCTAGGAATTTACAAAAAATAAATTATACTAAACTATGTTGATAAAATTGAACATTATTTAGAATTATACCGTATTGTCACAGATGGCGGCACTTGTACCAGTGAATATATACATATGACAGCATTTTGAGCCGCCATCTTGCAGGACGAGTTAACTCGTCTTAATCATTTGAAGAGTTAACGGAAAATCAAGTAAACTAAATCAAGGTTTATACATATGTTATGAGGTAGATGCAATCCGTATACTATTGGCGACGCAAAGATTCTAACTCGCGCCTCTGGTGGTAAAATTAGAACTAGCATCAAGTAAAAATATACGTATACGATTAATGGATGATATAAAATCTAGTGATCCGAGCATAATTTGTATAGTACCTTTTTCTATCGACAATTAAACGTATACAAAAATTTTTACTTGATACAGTTTCTAATTTAAAAAACCAGGAGCGCTCGCGTAATCTTTGCGTTGCCAATACATGTATTGGCTTTTGCAGGCTTTTGGACTGCAATCAGCTGTTTTTATAGCGTCAATTGATCATCAACAATATTTGTATATTAACTGTCATTTTTTAATTTTAAAGTATTATTTCTGAATAATTATTAGTTATTATAATATAATATTCAGTTTAATATTATTTTTATTAATTTTTCACATTTTGTTAGTTATTTTTTACCAAAGATAAGTTATTTAGTTATTTTAACTAATTCTATTAATACCTTCTTGAAAATTGTTACTTCAAGGCCGGCATTTAAAACTGTTCTTATATTTTTTATAGTCATGCCTGGCATATCCGGTTCACTTTAAATTTTTGCATCGACCATTGCTATCAACGAAACAACATAATTTTCTTTCCTTTTCTTAAGAAAATATGTATTATGTATAAAATAAATGTAATTTTGATAAAGAAAAAAATGCAAAACACAGTGTATTTTCCAATGCTTTGAGATATACAGGATACCAACCGTACGTCCTTGATTAATTTTATTTAAAAAAGCCGTTGTCAAGTTTAAAATTTCTTTTGAATATTATGAAAAATTATTTAATTTTACAAAACAAACGTTTTTAGAAATTATATTTGTAAGATTTATCTATTTATAATGCTTTTATTTTAAAATTACTTTTTTAATCTTGTTTGAACTCTGGCATGAACAAATATAATATAATTGGCTGATTAATTAATAAAATTATGAAATTATGGGCCTATTCGTACCGCACCAAGTCAAAGTGTCTTGCTCTTACTTTTAAGAACATTATACTTGTTTTGAAGAACTTTTGTCTTACTTTGAAGATATTTGTATGTTCCTGTCTCACTTTCCGTGTTCTTGAGAGAAGGGTGAAGGATATGTACGATGTATACCGAACGCTATTACTGACTATAAACTATGTATGCTAGAATCATCGTATCATAGAGATCTACACGATATGATTTTACTCACAGAGTACTAATTTAAATACAAGAGTAATATTGTACTAGATTTTAGATAAAATTTCTTGTTAATACAATAATACCTGAAAGTTTTTAAAAAATGTGTTGTTAATTATTTAGAATTTAGCTAATTCACTTGAATGAATTTTTTTAATGAAAATAAGTTGCGTTTTTAATGACAATAGGAATATTCTTATTGGAACGAGAAAAAATTAAAAAATAAAATAACAGAAAATTCTCATATAATTTTTATTTGTATAAATTGAATTATATAATTCATTTTATTTATTTATACTATTATTATTATTATTATTATTATTATAATCGTGAAAAATTAACGAAAAACGCGACTGCACTTCAAAAACCCCCAGGCGGAGGGAAAAGTGTCCGTGCAGCGTACCAGGTCAGGTACTTCTAGGTCAGGTACGTAATGTCCGTCATACAGCATCCCCTTCCTGGTCTTCCCTACCTAATAAATCCCCGAACCTCGCTGCAAAACCATGGCAGTAGGAGATTCGAGGGCAGGTCCAATGGATGTTCGAGGACCCGCTCTAAACGGGGCATGGGCGTTCAAAGGTGTTCATGAACTCCCGGAGAAAGTCGTCTCGTGCGACCGGAGCGTGCGGAGCGTCCCGATAATAACTGCTTTTTGCATTGACGCCGCTAACATGTTGGCGTGAGATCTACAAGCCGGAATGATGTTAAGATTGCGCACAAAGGAGTTATGCATACCCCCCAGACATCCGATTATAAGTACGACCAAGCGGATAGTATAGCCCGGGTACAGTTGTCGCAGTTCATGTATTAGATCTTGATATTTAATCCTTTTTTGCTCCTCCTTTTCGACTATGTTAGTTTCCGCCGGAGCAGAGAACTCGATAACATACATAGTCTGAGATGTTAAATCTTGGAGCACAACATCAGGCTTATTGGCGTTCAATTGCCTGGTAGTTGCAACCGGCATATTCCAAAAGATCTTGCACTTTTGGTTGGCAACAAAGGATTCTACTTCCGCAGGATCGTAGGGCAAGACTGGTGTTTTGTCAACTTCGTAATGATGACGAAGATAAAAGTAGAGCACACGCAACGCTGCATTATGGCGATGGATATAGGTGGATTTAGCATAATAAGAACAACCTGAAGTCAGGTGCATTAAGGTTTCCGGGTATGCTTTGCATGCCCGACACGAGGTACTCGAAACCCCTTTATTACCCATCACATATTTTTGGTGTGTTAAAGTGTTCCACACTCCATCTTGAGCTGCCATGATAAAGCCCTCCGTTTCCGATTTAAGTCCATTAGCTCTCAAGAAAGCCCAAGTGAGTTCGCTCGAAAGGCCAAGGTTGTCAAGATGACGGTAGAACATACCCTGGTGAACTTTGTCGCGATGTTTATTGAGCAGATGTTGTTGCTCGGCTCTCTTGATTGCCGACTTTTGGCGCGACTGTGATAGTGAAAGAATGTTATCATCACCGTCGCGATTACGCGGATCGAAGGCTAAGCCCAAGATATCGGCGGCACGTTGCGCTGCTGTGAATAAAAATGCGCCTACGCCAGCAAGCTCGTGATCCCTGACGAGTTGTAATAGCGGGTCTGAACTGTTAAGTACACGACAAGCTGTACCCAAGACTATACGATCATGTAAACGTTCGACTGACAGGAGCCCCCTCCCCCCCTGGTCTCGTGGGAGGTAAAGTCGTTGTGTCGATGCGCGTGGGTGCAAACTACGGTTGATATTCATTATTTTCCGCGTGTCTCGGTCTAGTTCCTCCAATTCATTCACATTCCACTTAATTGAGCCAAAAGTATATAAAAGGATGGGTATGGCTAACATATTTGTAGCGCTGATCTTGTTCTTCGCCGACAATTCGGAACTCCAAATTTGTCGGAGAAGGCGCTTATATCTACTGCTTAAAACGGCCTTCATGTTCTTCTCGTCCTGGATGTGACTTTCGCCAACACCAAGGTACGTATAGGTCGCTCCTTCATCAAGATGTTCTATGATGCTTCCATCCACTAATTGGGCGTGTGAATCAAAATTCGGAACTACACCATGCTTACAGTGCACCACCGCGCATTTGTCCAGTCCGAACTCCATACCGATCGCGTGCGTGTATTTGTGTGTTAATTTTAGAGCGCAGTTGAGATCACTCTCCGACGAGGCATACAGTTTTAAGTCATCCATATAAAATAAATGTGTGACTTTATGCTCGCGATTTCCTACCGGGCCACACAAGTACCCGGGTTCCTTTCTCAGGCTGATTGACAGGGGCAACAACGAGATGCAAAACAAAAGTGGGCTGAGGCTGTCTCCTTGGTATACGCCTCGTTTGTATGTCACCAACTCCGTTGACACAACGTGTTCACCGGATGTTATTGTGAACCTTGTTTTCCAGAGCGGCAACAGGTGTTCAATACATTTAATAATGTCGGGGTGGACTCGCAGACAATGGAGCAAATAGATAATGAGCTCATGCGACGTTGTGTCAAATGCTTTCCGATAGTCCACCCAGGCCATGCTCAGGTTGCGTTTGTGCTGTCTAGCGTCCTGACAGATACATCTGTCGACCAGCAAGTTGTCTTTGCAACCCGACATTCCTCTTTTTGAACCTCGTTGTTCATAGATCGAACTCCACACTGGTTCAATCGCCTTCAAGATGCGTTCATATAGAATGGAAGTGAACGCTTTATACACAGTGTTCAGGCACGTTATCAGTCTGTAGTTCTGTGGTTGTGATAGGTCTCCTTTTTTCGGTATTAGGACCGTTCTTCCCTCAGCGAGCCACGATGGTATTGGCTCACAGTTAAATAACCAATTTGAAAATATACGGGCAAGGTGGCGGTGGGTACTAGCGAGCTTCTTCCACCAAAAATTCGTTATTCCATCAATGCCCGGAGCCGAATAGTTCTTCTTGCCTTTGAAAGCAAGTTCGACTTCCTCTTTATCAACAGATGTTATATTGGTGTGAGATGGCACTTTGCCAAGCTGTTGTTTGCAGTACCATCTAAACTGGCTGATGGGAATACAGTCCAAGTCAGTCTCTTTAGTCGTCTCAAATATCCCCCGCCAATAATCCTCTATTGCGTCGACCGTCGGTGGTTGCTCCACGACAGGGCTTTTAGATGCGAACAGGCGTGAAGGGTTCGAGTTAAAGATCTTATTTTCCCGAATACACCGTTCACGCCGGGCTACTTTCTTCTTGGCCAGGGCCAATGCGCGTATCTTATCCAAATGTGTCTGTTTGATGGTCAACAGATTGCCCAAATTTATCGTGTGATAGCGGTACCTTAGTTCTTTGGCAAAAGCCCGTACCTTTCGCGTAAAGCGCCTATTGGTCTGAATATATTCTATCACACATTGGATACGCGATACCATCTGTCGTAGTGCCCTCACCTTGGTGTCAATTTGTTTAATACGAATCCGTGCCTTCTCCTCTGCAGTCTTTTGCTGCTTAGTACATGGGGTCAGGACACGCATCGCTGCATATACTGCGTTGTCGACGTCAGTGAGATCACTGGATGGGGATAGATGATCGTCCAAAATTTCGTTTAGTAGGGTCAGTTGTTCGCCCTTTACATACGTCCGTCGGTGTTTGGGACGTGGTCGTTTGTCAAAGTCTAAATCGGTCTCGAGAAGATCGCGAAATTGTTTTCTTAAATTGTCTGAGACAGAAAGGGATTTATTTAGATCGGCATCATTCTGTGTGGGAGTTGAACTCGTTCTGGTGTTAGACTCTAGCACAGTATCTGTGTTGGCTTGATTTAACAAGTCCGTCTGTGCCTCAGTAACCATGCTGTCACCATGAGTTACCGGTTGATCCTGCTCTGTGATGTTAATATTGGCCAAGCTCTCACCATTGACCGCAGAATCCTGTTTAACTTCCACCATCACAGTTTCAGCAACCCTAGCTTCTTCGCGAGCTTCTCGATTATCGTCATGTCCGGTAGGTATTTTCAATTTTATAATTCGGGCTACATGGTCACGCAGATTTTGTGGCGTTAAATTTGAGTGTTCGGGATGCATATGGCACCATATGGCGTGCATCCTTGCCATGTACCCTCTCTTATTTGGCTCACTTTGTGCGCGGCACGTGAGCAGATCACGTCTCAAGCTGTCCGTCCACTCCAGTCGAACGAGACGAGAAGATGAGTTTTGACTGGTTCCGCCTTTTTGTGCGGGCCCATCCGAGAGACCCGCGGCACGACCAGCCTTCCTAGTTCTATTAGCGTTAGGAACTAGTAAAAAACCTGTTAGGGGTAGTTAGCCCGTTAACAGAGACCACCATTTAGCGCTGGTTGACTCCACGCACCAGGTACCAGAAAGTACCTGGCCTTAGCTCGGGGACCCGGGAGCGCTACTTCCCGAATTGTCGTAGCAACCGACTACCGAAGCAACCGGGTGTTACAACAAGCCCCTGAGGGTTATTATTATTATTATTATTATTATTATTATTATTATTATTATTATTATTAATTTTTTTTATTATAATAAGAATTGTACAGAATTTTGATAAGAATTGAATGTAAAATGTTGAACTGGCAAAAATTTTAATAGGTATAAAGAAATTAGCATTATGAATAATACATAAAGCCCGTTACACACGAACCAAAAGACTAGATTCTTAATCAATCTTAAAGTTGCGAACGAATTTATTGATAAAAATTATAATCTAAGACCATTGTGTGATTGAAGTCATTCAATCAAATCAGGTCATCTGCGATCAGGTCATTATAACTTACTCTTAGCTAACTATATTATAATTTAATATAAAAACTGATAAGTTAAATATGACATTTTAATTTTATTAATACAAAAACGTAAAAAAAAGAAAAACAAAAAAAAAAAAAAGAACAAAAACAAAAACAAAAAAAAAGATTGTTTACGATTAACCATAAAGCAAGCGCCAATTTTTGTTTTTATTTAATAGAATTTAAAATTAAGATTGGTGGTTGTATAAACGACTATTTTGGTACAATTTTAAATTAACACGATCAAGATCATAACCTATAATGACGAAACGACCAGCTGGTACACTATTTTGACAACTAGTATACGTTATATGGAATTATGTGGAATTGTTAACGAGTTACAAGGTTGTGTCACAGTTACTTAGGTTTAAGTTAACGCTGAACAGCGTCCATGACTATTGAAATACTAAATTATCATATTATCATCGCGTGGGTAGCTGATTCTTGGCGACGTAAAGATTACGCAAGCATCTCAGGTTTGTTTATTTTTTTTTTTTTAAATTAGAATCTGTATCAAGTAAAAATTTTTGTATACGTGTAATTGTCATTAGAATACCTATTATACAAATTATGGGCGGATTACTAGATTTTATATTCCCAATTAAACATTTATGCATATATTTTAACTTGATACTAGTCCTAATTTTACCACCAGAGACACGAGAGAGAATCTTTACGTCGTCAATAATGTCTATTTTATTGGCCGATGAGATCAGACCGTGTGTAACCGGCTTTAATTAGGTATTTAAATCATGGGATACTTCGTATACATGTTTGATGTACTAAAAAATTCTTAATGAATAGTTTTAACCTTATATAAAGGCCAGGCCAATGACGAACAAAATTGTATTATTCATAATGCTAATTTCTTTATACCTATTAAAATTTTTGCCAGTTCAACATTTTACATTCAATTCTTATCAAAATTCTGTACAATTCTTATAATAAAAAAAATTAATAATAATAATAATAATAATAATAATAATAATAATGGTGGTGAGGACACCTATAGCAGCTGCCCTTGGCACCCGTGAGGGATATTTATCCCCCATTGGTGTCAAGGAGGCTAAGGGTTCCAGGGGTAGTTTATGCGCAATACAGTAATCTTCGGATTCCATTAGCCTCTGACTACCCAAGATCGGCACCTTTCCTTCTCGAGGTACCACTGTTTTCACAAAAGATGCCGGATCAAAATTTTCGACGAGGACGAACGTCGTATGACCGACAGAGATATCCACCGTATGAGAGAAACACCACCGTCTGATTGTGCAATAGCTTCTCGCCCGGATGTCTGGCAACAGTTCGTGTGCGTTTAGTATCCGTATGTGTGTGATTTTCAAAGTCGTGAGTCGTGTTCCGCCCAGTCGATTGGTGATATTTTTATATTGTGATTTGTGTAGTTTTGTCTGTGATTTCGTGCTGTGATTCTTTTTTTTTTTATTTGTTTTTAAATCTTGTAGTGTCCCCTGGATGGTGCACTCCAGTGGACAAAAAAGTGATAAAGTGATTGGCTGTGTTATTGCGTTGATTTTTTGTCCCTGTGACTTCGACGGGTAGGAATGCGGTACTCGACGCACTCGTTCGCGTCATCCAGGCGTATGAGTCGACATCTGCCCGAACAGCTTGAGCGAGCTCGCTTAGTAAGGAGATGTCGTCTTCCCTCATACGGATGCGAGCTTGAGCGTCCTGGGACTGCTTTTGCCCCGTCGGGGTCATAGGGACATAAGTCAGATATACTGTGATACTCTGTGGCATTGTCCCGTTCTCTGTAGCCTCGACTCGGACGAACGTGGCCTAGTCATCGTACCGGTCTCCCGTGTAGGTTGACCCCGACATCTGACAGAACGGCACATGTACCCAGTAATCAGCTACCTGACAGAACAGTACATGCTCAGTAATCAGATGTCACTGTCCCTACACGTGTGAGCTCCTAGGTGTTGACGAAGCCATTTCGGAATTGTCGAGACTTTGGGGAGCGGAATCGTGTCACAGAGCAAGAAATATTGTCAAACTTGTGATATTGTTGTTTTTGTTTTTTAATAAGGTTGTTTTTAATATGTTTTAACGATGTACCACTGAGGGCGTTTTCCACCCGAGGTGGTACATCACTTGATTTTATTTATCTGTGATATTTGGTTATGCCGCTGTGGGCCTGTTGTTATGGCTCTACAGCGGTATTGTTTTAACTCCTTATTGCTTCACTGGTCGGCCTGCGGCCTCCCAGTGACGCAATAAGTTTTATCTGTGATACTTACCGTGATACTGATCTGTGATATTTATTTGTGTATTGTCTAGTCAGGTTCCTCCACCCCGAGGCCCTTTACGCCTTGGGGGGAGTCGCAGCGATGGTCTTCAGGCCTTGGTGACCGGACGCTCTGTCTAGTACTTATCGTACCGTCACCAAGGACTGTCCACTCTTTTTTAGCCCTGGGATAGCAGGGCTCATCGTTGGATTTTATCATGTGTATGTTTGTCCGTTGTCTAATGCATTTATGTGTTCCTGTCTTTATGTGTCGTTTTTATTTTTACTGTTTATGGCGGCACATGCCCTCCGATGGCGATGCCGCCGGGTGCTGCTGACCGCGCCATACACCGGCAGCAGTACCCCAATTTTAATCAAAAAAAAAAAAAAATAATAATAATAATAATAATAGTATAAATAAATAAAATGAATTATATAATTCAATTTATACAAATAAAAATTATATGAGAATTTTCTGTTATTTTATTTTTTAATTTTTTCTCGTTCCAATAAGAATATTCCTATTGTCATTAAAAACGCAACTTATTTTCATTAAAAAAATTCATTCAAGTGAATTAGCTAAATTCTAAATAATTAACAACACATTTTTTAAAAACTTTCACGTATTATTGTATTAACAAGAAATTTTATCTAAAATCTAGTACAATATTACTCTTGTATTTAAATTAGTACTCTGTGAGTAAAATCATATCGTGTACATCTCTATGATACGATGATTCTAGCATACATAGTTTATAGTCAGTAATAGCGTTCGGTATACATCGTACATATCCTTCACCCTTCTCTCAAGAACACGGAAAGTGAGACAGGAACATACAAATATCTCCAAAGTAAGACAAAAGTTCTTCAAAACAAGTATAATGTTCTTAAAAGTAAGAGCAAGACACTTTGACTTGGTGCGGTACGAATAGGCCCTATCTCTAACATACGTTATATGAAAGTATAACGAGCAGACGCTTTATTGAAGTCGCATGGCAAAACTCGTTGAATTTTCTATATACGGTGTTCTGTGTCAAACTGCAGAAATTCACGATCTAAGACATTAAATCAAGACGTTAAATATTTTCGATTTCCGAAAAAGGATACGATAAGGTGAAATAGAGTGAAATAGAAAAAGTGATCTTTAATAAACGAAATTTTGCATGAAAGTGTATATATTGGTATTAAAAAACATCTCGAACCACGAAGTTTTCAACTGTGGATCCAAAAAATCTGGAAAAAAGGACACAGTAGCATTTCTAAGAACTTTTCGCTAAAATTATTCCTGATCAGTTGAGCTAAAAACATAGAGAAATCCAAATTATCCCGTAATTAACAAATTAAGGCAGACTATTTCCTTAATGCTTCATAATTTCCGAATTCTATGACATACAGAGAATGAATACAGACACGTGTAACATAATTGAATATTTCTCTATTTTATGGCAAACTGTAATAAATATATTTCATATATTTTATTCATATTTAATTGAAAAAATCATATTAATCATTTTTTATTCTCTTTTTTGAAAACTTGACTTGGGTATTTAATATTATCATTAAAGTAATTTAAATATTTTTGTTCACTTTAAAATTATTAAGACATAATAAAAACAAAAATAGTCCGGACCTGGTCATACTGCAGTCCACGGTAAAACCTACAATGAGCAAACCTCCCAAACATATAATAAATTGAAACTAAATAAATTTTATCTTATTGATGTTGTTCTTTTTGATATAACAATAAAACTATTTCAAGTAATATTCAGATTACCGTTGTGGTACCCAAGGAACACGAATGCCCTCTTATTTTTAGACACTTTTTAAATACACGGAGTTAGCTCACCTTTTATAGTCACCAGGCGTATAGATGTCACCGTTGTCGTTATCATCATGCGTAGTACACTTGAGAAGAACAGACATGTCACTATAATAACTTTAAATTATCTTTAGCCTTATCCGATAACGTAGATTACTACTAGTAAGATAATCCACTAAAATTCTCCTAATAGAGAATATGCATGCATTTTTTTATTACTTAAATCGTTAGAGGAACTAATATTATCTCTAAAAAAATATCAGTACCCTTATGTAATTTTAAAAAAATAATTTTTTATTGTTATAATGGTTATAATCTAATGTAGTTTAAACAAGATTGCATTGCGCGCGCCGGAAATGATGTATCCTGGCATAACTAGTACTTAATCTTGACACTAGAGTTGCTAATAGATAAATATAATTAAATATACAAAGAAAATAAAATAAAAAAGAAATAAAGGAAATTTAAGCAAAATAAAAACAACCAACCTGCACAAGACATTTCTTTATGACGTTTATTAGTAAATAATGAAAAGAATCGAAGTTTGTTTATCTATTTCCGTTGTTTCTTTTGGAATGTGTTTCCATGCCGAGTTACGTCAGGAAATTTAGTTTTATTTAAATTCCATTTAAAATTTTATATTTTAAAATATTTTTTTTTTTTTTTATTAAAATTTACGAATTGAAAGGTTTTTTACTGTCACAATTAAGTTTCCATATACTACTAGAATACAAAAAAAAAATTTAATATTTATTTGAGTTATATGCATATTCCCTATTGTATTTTATTTTGATCAGTTTTTCAAGTTTAAAACTCATACAACTATAATAAACTCATATATTTGTTTAAAAACTAAAGTAAATTTATTTTTATTCAAAATTATACATTAATCAAATATTTCGTAAATGAATATCACTATTACTGATTCTAATTTCTGACAAGTGTGCTCCCATTTTTCTGCAACAGATAAATTGTATTCTAATTTTCTAATTAATTTACTGTGATAATAAAATAAGTAATAATTATTTTCAAATAAAAATAAACTTATTAAACTTATTAAATTTAATATTGAACTCAACAAAATAGACAAATTTCTGATAAATAATTAAAAAAAATGAAAATTTCCTGATAGAATTTTTTGTACTGGTTACTATTGAAATGTTACAAATTATAAATTTATAAAATAATAGAATAAGTTTTATGAACAAAAAATTTAGTCTAGTCAACAAGCGCCATTTCATCAAAAACCTGTTACCCAGGTCCGAAAATTATGATTGTGGGCTTATTTGATTCGCAATATCATCTATAAAAATAGTTCATTATAATTTTTCCTTTCCTTCCATCCCAAACTACGGTGCTTCTAAATGATGTACGCACATGCGCACGCTAATTAAAAACTACGCGGGAATTGACATTACTAATTCCCGCCAATTTTTGCGCAGTTTTTTTTAGTGTGCCTACGTCATTTTTAGAAGAGTGATGAGGCCAACGAACGCACTCAATGTCAATATCATTTAGAAGTAAGTAATGAGGGCAATGAATACACTCGTTGAAGCAGCGATGATAGACGTACCAATTTCTACGGGTACGCACGGGTACCAAATATTGGTACCCGTACCAATATTTAAGCCTTAAGGCTTTGTTCCAAGTACCAAGACATTGGATCTGTTCCCGTACCAGTAGGAAAATGAATGTATTAGCAGGAAAATGTAGGAAGTCGTTCCTGTACACCAAAAAGTCAGGTAGGGGTTCACTCCCCCTTCAGTAGGAAAATGTAGAATTTAGCAGTGACTTCAGAGTTCCTGCTTTTTCTTTCCACCTCTAAAATTTAAATTTTTAAATTTATTAATCATCTTAATGAAAATTACCATAATGTGACCATAATATTGATTACCATTAACCGATGTAACCGTTTAGACAAATGTCAAAAAGCTGTCAAATTTGTTTTAATGCAGTAAGGGCAGTAAACTAAAGGAAGTCGTTTCTTTACTTTCATATTTTATCTCCACCACATAAAGTAGGAACTTGAAGAAATTAGCAGGCAACAAAAGTACGGGAACAGACCTATTATCAACTTGGTACCCAAATGTATCAAGATTTGAGTATTAGTAAAATTAGGATAAAAGTTGTTATTTTAGACGAGAGTATAGCGGCCCCTACACGCTCAATAATATTGCACAAAATCCGAGGTTGTACAATATTATGGATCGTCTGTAGGTTATATTGAAGGGTTGTACAATATATTGTGCTGATCAAAAATAGTTTGAAATATATTGTGCAATGAATGAATATTGTAACGTCTGTAGGCTTTGTAGATATTATTGCGCAATACTACTTTATTTGTTTGTTATTTTGTAGTCATATTTGATAGCTATTATTTGAACCAGTATGAATTATTAATTTGCAAGAATAATTATTTATTGCTTTGCAACATCATTATTACTTACTATTTAAAATTAAACAACAGTTTAATTAAGTACAATTCCTACATTCAGTTTATTGCACAAATTTCTTTAATAAAATTATTGAACTGTCTGGAGAAGCGTTCAATAAATTGCACAAGTTGATTGCACAATATTATTGAGCATGTAGGGGCCGCTTATGGAGGGTAGAGTATCAGAAGAAGTATCTCCATATATAAAAAGTGACCCCAAAAGTGGTTGAAATTAAGATGGCACTAGTGTACTAAAACTCTTAAATTTAAAATTAAGCGCTGAAAATTTTAAAACTGAAACAACAGTTTTTATTGTTTTTAACAGTTTCAATTGTTATATTAAATTTAATTTTTATTCTTTTTATATTTAATTCAATTTTTATTGTTTTTAACAGTTAGTATTTCCCTTTGGGATACTTCGCTTATAATCGCTAAGTTCAGATCGAACCCTGATTGCTTATCAGCGCCGTTCTGGGTAATTATCGAACTATTATTTCATCAAATTCAGGGACCACTTTTTCGATTCAAGTTCCATATGAGATACTTCTCCTTTAACTCTACCCTCTATAGACAAGAGTTAAGATAAAAGTAGAGTCCCTATAATAAATAGAGTTGTGACACGTCATCCATTTTCTTTCCAAAACAGAGCGGGAAGCTTCAAAATTAATTATCACATATTTGAGTAAATATTTTTAAGTACATTATTGTTAATAAGTTATGAACAAAGAGAATAACACTATATTATGTATAGAAGAGCACTCACTTAAATTATAGGATTTTTTCTAAATGAATATTTACGCCAAGTGGTTATTTTGGCGATGAGTTCAGAGGGAAGTGCAGTAGCACTGCACAACATATGTACTGTATTACAACTCGAAGAAAAAAGTAAACGTAATAAAATTTTACAAGTTGGATTTAGATTATAGCAAAAAATGAAATAAATTATTTTCAGTACGAAACTGCCCTCTTGCAGCAACATTTATAAAAATATTACTTTTAAATTCAAAATAGATTATGGCAATACAAAATACGATTTAGAAATGTTAAATTATAATCTAAATCAATAGTTTTAAAAATTATATACATTCATTTAACTTTTCGAATTATGAAGTTTTTTTTTAGCTATGTAAATCCGACTTAGTTTGTCACATTTTTGTGTGAGAGAGATAAGTAAATTAAACTGTCACTGTACAAGCTGCTTTTTTATCCTTGTCATCTGTTTTAACCAATCATATTTTTTTCAAAATTTTATTACCTTTACTTTTTTCTTAGAATTGTAATACAGTATTTTAAAAAAATGGTAATTGTAGACGGTACTACTAGCTGATATCTGTCGAATTTACTGTTCATAGAACTTATTCTATTATTTTAGAAATTTATTATTTGTAATAAATATTTCTATAGTAACAATTACAAAAAATTCTATTAAAAAAATTTCATTTTTTTCGAACTATGTTGTGTGAATTATTTATGAGAAATTCGTCTATTTTTTGAGTTCAATATTAAATATAATAATTTTACTCAATTATTATTGGAGGTATGTATAATTAACATTTATTAGTTGATTTTTATTTGAAAATAATTACTTATTTAATTATCACAGTAAATTAATTAGAAAATTAGAATACATTTTATCTGTTGCAGAAAAATGAGAGCACACTTAGTCTAGTTCACAAGTTAAAAAACTTAAAAAATAGAAATAAAGTTTTTAAAAATATGAGCAATAGCAAATTTTACGCAAACTTTGGATAGAAAATGCCGAAACCAATCAGCGTTCAGCACACATGTCACCACTCTATTTATTATAGTCACTCTAGTACTTGACATTTTTGATGCAACTTTTCAAAAGTCATGTTGACTAATTTGATGCTCTCAAAAAATTTCCAAAACTGATGTTTCCATTATCGGTGCTATACTGTATATCGTATATCGATACTCTTGAATCGATGTTAAAATCGATGTCAACATCTAATATCGATCATCCCTAAAGTATACTGTTAAGGTGCGGATCCATCAAGCGGGCAAACTGTTTGCAAATGTTTTCGAACACAAAATTTGTTTGGTGGAGACGATCGTCACAAATGTTTGCAATTGTTTGCTAATGTTTGTCAGTGTTCCGACCAAAGTCGGTACGTCAAAGGGAATTCGTTGTTTGGTGCGTTTTGTGTTTTTCTAGTGGAGACGGTGTGTGACATATACATAATGTATCTAATGTATTTATATAGAAATATACATATATGTAATACTTCATAAAAATACGTGGAACAGCTACAAACATTCCCAAACGGTTTATAGTTTGTAACTGTTCATTCAGTGGAGACACTGTGTTCGCAAACAGTTAAAAACAGTTGCAAACATTTGTAAACAACTACAAACATTTGAAGCAAATGCTTTTTCGGTGGATCAGCACCTCTATACAAATTTACTTGCATAAGTAAAACATATAATATGTATTATAACTATATGGCCAATCCCTATAAGAGGCAGTGGTACCGATGAAGTGAGACGGATAGACATCGGGTAGAGACTAGGGTTTCCGATCTCGATTCGATTTAATCGAAAATCGATTTTTGGAGAGCCGATCTTCGATTTTTCGAATCGATTCTTTGGAGAGTAAATCGATACAGAGATCGTGAAAAATTTACGGGATCGAAGATCGATCTTTTCGAATTTAAAATAGGATGTTTTTAGTAAAAATATGATACTTTTTCAAAATTATTGTAAATTATATTTTAACTATTTATGTTGTCAAATAATTTTACCACTTTTTATGATTCATTTATAGAAAATTGAGTCAAATTTTGGAATTATGTGACACTTTTAGCGCAAACTGGAAACCATTTTATTCATATTAAATTCAGTAGTTCATCTTCAAAGAAAATTAAAAAAAAATTTGAAACTGATTTGTGATGACCCAATAAGAAACTTCATTAAAACTTTTATATATCTTTTATTTTCTGCAAGTACAAAAATTGAATCGATTTTCGTCAGATCGATCTTTTGTAAGCCGATTTTCTCCTGCATCGATTTTTGGTTTGACGATTCGAATCGATCCACAAGATCGATTTTTTGGCCAGAGATCGGAAACCCTAGTAGAGACACTTCAGTTGTTTTGCGCAGGTGCATCAATTAGTGTTTACCGTGTTTACTGTTCAGATTGGTTCATATTACCACCAAAAAAGTCGCGTTTGCGCAAAACGAACAAAATACTTCCAAATCTGCACCGTGATGTTGGGACGTTTTTTTCATATCCATTTGGCTATATATGTATACTACATATATGGTGGTAATATGAACCAATCTGAACAGTAAACACCAAGGGGACAAACTAGATTGGTTTTGTGTCTGTTCTAGAGATGTGCCAAACTCGTGAATTCACGCGTGACCCGACGGGTCACGCGTGACCCATCGTGATCGTGAACAATTTTTTATGATCGTGCGTGAGTGGGCGTGATCGTGACATTTAATTTCTTGCCGTGAATAATTCGTGAGTCACGAAAAGTTAAAGACCATGAATAAAAAAATTTTAAAAATAATTTTTTTTTTCAATTTTAGGGAATATTAACTAAACCAATTTGATTTTTAACTACAAAAAAAAACGTTTCTATTATATTAGGTACTTTTTATGAGTACAAGTAGGTAGAAATCCAATAACCCTTTGTACTAACAACAAATTCCAGTTTTTTACCAAGATACTTGGAGTGTATACAAAATGATTTACAATTTAGAAATGTCCAACTGTGTTTATGATGTTCTGATTATTTCTTCCGTTTTTAAATAATTCCTTAAATTCTTAAAATTGGCCTGTCTACATATATTCGGTCTCAGTCAATGGGTATATTTGAAAATATTACAAGGTCAGTTTTACAGCTTTCAATAGTATGATCTATCATTCTATGAAGGAATAATATAAAGAGCATATGGGTTAATTTTAAGGAAATATTATCTTTTTCAACATTTTAAGTTGTTTATTGTCATTATTATTTTTTTTTTCAATTTTATTATTTATGTATGTATTTATGGGTACCTACTAAAAAAATATTTTGCCACAATTTTGTTAAAAAACTACATATATTATTTAGTTTGGTTGTGCGAAATATCATATTTATATACAAATACAGTACCTACAATAAGAACAAAAATTAAACAATAAATCACCAGATGAAAAATTTTGAAAATTTTCTCACTTTCCAGAAAAAAATAAATAGCATGTAACTTGCATCAGTATTAATCTCAGTGAACCGTACTAACCGTATTTCTGATTTTATCGTGAGGACATAATTTTTACTGACTGTTAAAACGCTAGTGATTTTAACTTAAAATTCCAACGATTATATTTAAAAGTTTTTATGTTTAATTCGTAAGCGTGCGTGAGTGTGAAAATATTAAATTTTTTTGTTCGTGATCGTGCGTGAGTGTGAAAAGAAATAAATTTTCTCGTTCGTGATTGGGCGTGACTACAAAACCTAATTCGTGACTGTGCGTGATCGTGATTAAAAATGTACTCACGAGCACATCTCTAGTCTGTTCCACTTGTAATGAGTTTGTGACGTACTCTGTTTGTGTACATACACACTGTTTGCAGTGTATTAGTTTGGTTTTTTGTAGTAGTATGTGTATTCACGCATACTACCTCACCACACGTATTACCAGAGAGAGCTGTTCAACGTGTTCAAGTAACAATGGGTATATTGTTAATACAATGCAGTGCGAACTCGACGACGGTCAATAAGTGACTACATGCCTTAAGCTGTGACTGGTGTCAAATGACTCCGAGCGAATTACACTTTTTTTATGTTAGTTGGCTTCTAGTGTTCTATGGTAAACACGGTAAACACTAATTGATGTATCTGCGCAAAATAACTGAAGTGCCTCTACCCGATGTCTATCCGTCTCACTTCATCGGAACCACTGCCTCTTATAGGGATTGGCCATATAGTTATAATACATATATGCTATATATGTATACTACATACTTAAAATATTTCTACTTTTGCTGTTAAAAGTAACCCCCACTAAAATTAAATATGGTGAGAACTGAATAACGTAAGGAACTGTCAAATAAACGTTTAAAAATATCAAAACAATAAACAATAAAATTAATAAATTTATATGAAGAAAATGAAGATACATGAAATGTTTGAGATAAAAAATACTAAAATTATAAAAGAAAATACTTATAAGAAAATCGCACAAGAAATGAACTGACCCCAGAGCAAACCAAAAAACAGATTGTTTCATTCCGGAGGAAATATTTTCTGAAAAAAAAGAAAAGAAAACGAATCCAAACGAACTGGATCGGGAACTGATATCGGGAATTTTTAAAATCTGATGTGTTTAATATTTCTGTTAATAAAGTATCTTCTATCTTCTGTTAACAAAGTATCTTTCTACTTTTACATGGTTTACGTGTAACAGATCTTACAAGTATATTGTTAGAAAAACACGTACAATTTCAAAATTATGTGATCCTTAATATTCTTTTACTCTGGAAAGTATAATCAATTGATGCATAAAAATTTTGATTTAAATAGGTATTTCAAAATTCTTATTATGGATAAATGAGGTAGGCCTGGGTAACACTGCGCTACGCCGCGCAATTGCGTTAACTCACTATACTGTGTTAAATGCGTCAACTCATGTTTTTTAAAACTTGTAACGCATAACTCAGTGGTTAACTCAAATTAAATATTACAGTTTTAGACTTTATATTTATTTCATTAAAGGCTCACATTAAAAGTTTAACTCAAATTAGCGCACTTTTCATGACATGGCATTAGAAATGAGGTTAGAAAATGTACATAAGTTTAAATTATAATAATTATTATATTCTTTGATTTATACCATACGTAAACGTAGTAACACCAGCATTTTATTTAGTTTATAATATTATTACATACATACGTATTATGTCGGAGGTGATATAGGAATTGGAATTTTTGATATAAAATAAATAAAAAACTTTTACATATTTCATTGTTATTTATTTCATTTATTTTCAGGAATTATTAATTTTGGAATACACGAAATACAATAACACACTGAAATCTGGAAATCTTGATACGACTTTTTGGTAGTTTCATTTGTTTTATGCATGCTAAACAAAATTTATAAAAAACCTGACGTTTAAAAATGTGTTAATGACGTTACCGCGTAAATAATAAGCCGCCTATATAGGTACACGATCCGTAATACTGTCAGTATTTCGAAATACTGGCATTATTACTGAAGTATGCATATATAGATTTTATATTGTAAAAATATTAATTCATTTTCTCAGTAAATACAGACACTATTATTAATCGTGTACAGGCCGCCACAAAATAGCAAAAAATAGGGAATAGGCAGGAAATGTTAATGGTGTCATGACAAAATGTCACAAAGCGCGTGCGCCGCATGCACTTGATATCTTCTGTATGTATATTTGCTTTCTACAATATCTACTGCGTTAAATAGCGCAATGAGTTACAACACTGCGCTAACACAGTAAGGTGCGCTTGAGTTATTGCGTCAACTCAAGATTTTTTACTGAGTTACCCAGGCCTAAAATGAGGGCAACCATATTGAATATCGTCTAGATTTACACGGTAACTATGGAGGCTAGATATCAGGAGCAACATCTCTGTATCAAAAAGTGTCCATAAAAAGGCGTAAATAGTGGTGGCGCTACTGTAGCAAAAGGGTAAATTTAGAGAAGTACACAAGGAAAGAAAAACATCTGCGTTGTTATGTATGGCCGCTATTACACTGTCATAGATATATGTCAAAGTTTTATTTAATCAAATAAATATTATAGTGTAATAAGTCAGCTTTGATAACATAATGTTTCTGTAACCATCGTTAAACATACTTCTTAATATTTGATCACAGGGGCCCGTTTCTTGAAATCGTTCGCATAGTTACGTATACGAAAGTTGCGAATACTGTGGATGCGTACACGTTTTTCTAAACGTTCGAAAGTAGTTTCTTGAACATCTCATAAAAGCATTCGTTATACAAAAAGTATGCTATTATTTTTTCTAAAAATTTTATATGACAACACCGCAGATGTAAACTTTTATCCTTTTTTAAACAATAAAAAATTGATTATTTCCTTGGTAATAATAATTATGGTGCTAAATTTTAAATTAAGGTGTAACTATGTATAACAAGTAATTACATATTGTTTTATATCTAAATATTCTGTTACCCTTGGAAAACGAGACAACGTATTAATTAATTATAAATAAATAAATTAAATAAATAATATGAAATGTGGACGAAATAAGAAAAGTGGAAATAAGCACGAGCAAAGAATTATCGTTACCAAAAAATAGGAAATTTTCAACCAACTTTTCTACACTAATGCTTCAAAATTCTCCAACTTCGTAGCAAAGTAACTGCGTTAAAATAACCGTAGACAAAATAACCGAAAGGCAAAATAATTGTTTTCTATGACATTCGTCTTCATATCTAATTTTTTGTCTATTGGGAGCTAAAAAAATCCCAGTCATATCATGTTTGCATGTACCCTAACTGGAAGCGAAATCCTGATTAAAAATAAAGAAGAAAATGAATACGCAGTCCCAGTGAAACCTTAATTGAAATTCCTGATGTCGGTTTCATATTTTTTTAATGGTGCATACGATTTTTATTGGCTGAAATAAGTGAAAAATAGGCGTCAGAGAAGCATCACTAAAACCTCATTTTGAGGCAAAAGATAATTATTTACAATTGGGACTTTTCAAAGCTATCATATCCCTTTTAGTCGCGGAACCAAATTCTTACATAAAAGTTTTTTTCTTTTTGAATTTTCTATTTAACAAATCAAATGCATTATTTCTGTGATGAAATAAATATCCTCGGACTTTCATTAATTTGATTTCCAAAATATTCCCCTTATAATAACCGCTTTGGTTATAATATTCATTATATTTTGTTTTTTCATTTGTAGAAAAATGAAAAAATGAAATTACTCATATATTTGAAAAAATAGAATTCGAACGGTTTCAACCATCCGTTTCTATGCGAACAATAAATTGCGAATACGTTTTATTATACGTATATGGTTTTTTTCCAGAAACTACTTTTTTGAAAAAGCGGTCATAAATTGAGAATTGCGTATACGTTTTATTTGCGAATGATTTCAGGAAACGGGCCCCAGATTTGATCAAAGATCTTTGACATATATCTATGACAGTGTAATAGCGGCCTAATTATTGTTTTTTTATTAGAATTGTTACATATAATTGTTTTATTATTTTAAAAATTTTTATAAAACAACACAAAAAAATCACTAACAGACATTAAAAGTTCATGTAGTTATGAATCACTTTCAACGTATTTCACAGCGAGTTTTTTTGTAAGTTATTAAACAACACATTCACTCCGTCGACAGCTACAAAGTTCATTTCATACTCTTTTGCTACTCTAGCGCTATTCTGGCGAGTTTTTGAACTCTTACTTAGTACTTAAAAAGGGACACTTTTTGAACTATTTTTCTATTGTTTTCCGGCCAAGATAGTCCTCCTGATATCTACCCTCCATAACGGTAACAATTTTACGTATATTAATTTATGATGCATTTACTCTGTGGTAATATATTTGTTTACCGTAAAAACTAGAACGCGTGGATAAGTCGGTGTTTATTCTTATTTTTCCTATACCGTAGATCGGACTCAATCGGGAGAGACGGGATAAAACGAAAAATATTCATGAGCTTGGTTTAAAAACATTAGACGTAAATGTGAACATATATATCTTTCTTAAACTATAGCAGAATAATTATTCTTTTGGGTAAGTGGCTAAGTTTGCAGTTGGATAAAAAAATATTAAAAAGTCAATTTAATTTGAGGTCTTCAAACAGCGCTATTTTTTGTTATTCTTAAAACTTTATCTAAAAACTATTTATTTCGTGGCTCTTATTACATAAATTGTTGTTTAGTCGAAATTTTAGTTATTTTGATTTAGTTGTTTTTATTTTTTATTCAGAGGAAACAATGAGGACTTGATATTTGGGTTAAGTTGGAGGTTAACAGGGACGGAGAAGGGATGAATACGGACAGTATATGCGTTAATAGGAACGCTATATCAGTATAGGGGGGGATTGGAGACGGATTAAGAATGTATTGGAATATTAATAGATTTGAGCGCTACTTTATGGTATTCCATATTTGTAAATAATAAACAAATATTTTACTTTGTATTGGAACATAGAACAGAGTACTTTAAAGGTTATCAAGTCATTCGATATTTTTATAAACACATTCAGTATGATATTTCTATAGTTTGTAAACTTTACTATAGTTTTTGTGTTTATTTCTACACAAAATCATGAAGTATAATTAGTTACTTCAGTTGTGTTATATGTCAATTTGAATTTTGATTAGCCTTCCGTATCGGCCCTATTCACCTTCTGATCGTTTCTTTTGACCCGAAATTCCCATAGAGAATAAATTACATGACTTCTGTTATTTTTGCAAAAACCAGAGATATTTTCAAAAAATTTTGATTACTTAAAGTGACCATCCTTGCGTAAATTTTTAATATATTAAAGAATAGGTACTCATTAAAAAAAAAAAAAATACGGTGTGAAGCCTGAGTTCGTGCATATTCAGCCTTTTTACGGTATCTAATTTTTTATGGTATTAAGTATTAGAAGTTAATGGTTATAAAAATTATTTATTTTAGATTCAGTTTTATCGCAATATTTGTGAATTATAATTATAAAGTGTGAATAAAATACGTTATTTATCCTTTGTTTTAGAATTTATTTATTAATAGACATTTGTTCCAATAATGGGTGTCTAGCTTCTAGTGTTTATAATTTTCTTCCGTTCCGGTATGTGTGCTAACCTTTTGTAAAAGAAAAACATTAATAAATAAACATTTTTGGCTTATATTTTCTTAAAAACATATTCATTGGATTAAAAAAACTTGCATCCATGCTTGTGTTCCGGTGTTTTTTAATTTTTGCTTTAATTTTGTACTACGTCTCAAAACAATTTAAACTGGTAATAAAAATTTGGAGACGCTTCTAGTTTTTGAAAAAAATCATTTTGATACAAAGTAATATAATTTTAATTTTAATATAATATAAATACAGAAGAATTCCAACAGAAGAAAATGTTGGGACCAATAGGGTACTTGACTGCAATTGAGAAATTATTCTAAATGCTTTGTTCTTACGTATAAATTAGTTAATTTTTGTTAAATTTTTAAAAATCTTCAAAAAAACCATTGTTCAATTTTAAATGAACAAATTGGGGGGAAAAACGATTTGGCGTAGTGACGTATGCAATGACGTCACGATTTAACTCAAACAGATGTCGCTTTCATTCATATCAACACTTGCCAACACGGTTTCAAATTTGTACACAATATTCAGCAGTCATCATGCTCAGTTTTAGTGGTATTTACAACTTTCTACTTTATCTTCTTCATTTATCATCATCGTAAGATTTTCATGAAACCCTTCAAGTATTAAATGCACTTTAAGAAAACGTAACTTTAAAACTGTAGCAAAAAATAAAAGCATTTTTAACATAATATTTAAAACAAGTTGATAAGGATATTTTACGTATTAAGTGACGATGTATTCCTTCCATCAATCTTTTTTGAGTGAAAAATTAATTGCAAACCAAAAAGTTCAAAATAAATTACAAAGAAAAACAACTTCTCTTGGTCAATTAGAATTATACAAATGTCACAATGAAAATGCAATTTGTCATAGACAAACCGTAACTAGAGTAATAAGATCTGCTATTAAAAAATGACGTCATTTTCAAATATCACTGCGTTTTTAACCATTTAAATAAAGGCTAAAAATTTATAATTTTCGAAATCGAATTTTTAAGTAACTAAAAAATATTTTTATTTGTCACTACTAAAATTGAATATATTTAAGAACAATACATAAAATTATTCAACATTTAAAACAAATTTTGAATACAGTCAAGTACTGTATTTCAAGGGAAAGTTTATTTTATTGGAATTTCAATGAAATTCATTTCTTGGGCATCTGGCAGCAGCAATCGTTTATCCCATTTTTACGTACTGTCAAATTGGCTTCAATTTGGATGCACTCAGGGATGGGAAAAACAGTTTTTTTCTTTTTTTTTTAAAAAATTTATAAAACAAACAGTTCAAAATGTTTTAAACAAGTGTTTTTATGTTTAAAATCGTGTTTTTATTAGTTTAATTTAAACCTATGTTTTAAACATTTTAAACTTGTTTTAAACAGGTTTAATTCCTTTACTTGAACCATATGGAAAAAACTTTTTGTCTCGAAATGCCTGACTTTTTGCTGTCAGACACTGACATAAAATAGTTACATAATTATGTACTATTAATTTATAATAGGTGGCATTAAATTGAAAAATTTGAATATTTTGTTGTAAAATTTATAAAATCGTTTGTTGTTCATGCGTGTTGAATACTGTGTACAACAAAGACGTTGCTGAGAAATTTTATAAAATTTAAAATTTGATACATACTAAAATAAAGAGTTTAAATTACGGTACAAAGAAGTTCAAAATTTTATTGTTAGTTGAACTGGTAAATAAAATTATAGGTAATTAAATACAAGTCAGTGCTTTAGAATAGTGGCTTCACTAAAGTCACATTCGACTGTATATTAGTAGAAAGAGCTGCAATGGTAGTCGCTGTTTTTCAGGATTTAAATAGAAATACTTAACATAAATTTGTATTTAACATAAATATATATTTCTTATACGTGCATACGTGCTTATAGTCCAGTCAAGAAAAGTTGAGAATGGAAAGTGGTCCCAAGTGAGTGAAATTTTGCATATAGGTATATTTCGATATTAGAAAACATCCCTAAAAAATTCAATCACGGACCAACCTGGGAAATGGTGGAAAATGAGAAAAATTTTTCGTTTTTCGTTAAATAACTCGAGAAATAATGGAAATATCGAAAAAAAATTTAAATATAAATTGTATAGAATAAAATTCTTTATAAAAAAAGTCATTATGATTTTTCTCGTATTTGCAATGGAAGAGAAGTTACAACCGATTAAAAATTCCCAAACCACCAAATATAACTGAAACAAAATATGTACGTAGGAGTATACCATACCAATGAAATTAAAAAAATCAAGAGATAATTTGACGTTTCGAACTGTCAAATAATTGCAAAAAAATTTAAAATAAACTTTTTTCTTGTGCAGTTCAAGTTTTTTATTTTCATAGTAACAAGAAAAACAAGCACATTTTTCCATGCATCTAGCCAGCGTTAATATAAGTATTTCAAAAATCGAATTATTTTCTAATTTTGAAAGAAATTTATTTCAATAGATATTCCAATTAATAGAGTAGAACCTCTGTTAACCGAACAGCAATGTCACGCAAAAATTTGTCCGACTAGCAGCGATGTCCGTTTAACAGGGGGGGAGAAAATAATGTCATTAAATAATGTAATATTCATAACTAATTTTTTAATTCAAAATTTTGTTAATTTTTTAATTCAAATTAATTTTATAAGCGAATTTTTAAATACTTAAGGTAACGGGCCTAGTTTCTGATCTTTTAAGAGTGACGGCTGAGGTTAAACGACAGTAATAAATATAAGTTTAAACTTAAGAGACAATTAATAATTTTATCAACTAGTTTATGGCTTTCAAAATAAAGTCATACAACTAAAATAATTATTTGAATTGAATTAATAATTTAAATTAATGTTTTAAAAATTGACAAAAAGGACCCAGTTTCTGACCTTCAAAATTTCTCATGTGACAGTTTTTGACCCTGACAGTGGCCTAGTTTCTGATCCTTAAATTTAAAAATACAGTTTTTTAAAATTTAATTTATAAATAATTTTTTATTGATAAAAATGAATGTTTAATGTTATATACGTTATGAAAAATAACAAAAACTAATCGAAGATAACTATAAATAACAAAATAACTAACAAAAACTGGTTAGAATTTAATTGGGCCATACCACTTTAGAAGTGAGCCTAGTAATTGACCCTCATATTTCAATAATAAAAATCATTCTAAGGTATTTTATAAATATTTTAAAATAAATTTTAAACAAATATTAACCTGCTCATATATTTTTAATTAAGTTTTCATACTTACATGATGAATATTGCACAGATCAAAATGAGTACTTTGTAACATAAACTGTTAGGAAACTACCAAAAAAATAGTTTTTACACACATTTTAAACTTAAAATTTTTTTTTTATTTAGTTAATATATTCTAAACTTTTTAAATTGCTGTTCATTAGACACAGAATAGATTACTTTAAATTAAGAATTTATTTTTTTTCTCATTTAAAATATAGTTTTTTATTAATTTATAACAAAGTTGAAAAGTTCAGAAACTGGGCCAGGGTCAATTACCGGGTCTTTTACCTTATACAAAAATATAACGTTTACAAATGCATCGTCTTATTAAAATCATTGTTAACAAGTTAAATCATGAACAAATATTTCTAACTTACATAGATGTACATAAACACTAGACGTACTCGCGTCAAAAAAAATTTGTCCAGCTATAGAAAGGGTCCGGTTAAGAGAGGTGTCCGTAATCAGAAGTTCTACTGTAGTTGATCCGTTCATAGTAACAAGAAAAATAAGAACACCATTCCCAGCGATTTTTCACAAATAGTACACACTTGAATATGCTCCATTATAAGGAAATAATTTTAACAATCAATTTTTTCAAAAATATCAATTTATAGCACAGAAGGCAACTATCCAATAACAACATCCAATATGTGACAAATATTTTTTAGGCAAGGGTCTCAAAAAAATTTTAACTACCCATTTAGAATTTCAAAACAATAACGCTGTTTAGTGTAGTTAATAAAGCTTTTCACCTCTAAATTCTCTATAACAGATCAAATTTTAATGATTTTTTTTAATTGTTCCTTTTGTAGTATTATTGAAAATCATAAACATTAAAAATGGCGCTTAAAAGGTTTTAGGCCCTAAATTTAAAAATGAAAATTTTTGATTTCAAAAAAACGGTATTTGAATAGCAAAATATAATACACATAGTTACTTACTGAACTGCTAAAATATCTATATTCATAGCATATTTTGATGTTCAAAGCATCTCAGTAAAAAAAATTTTTTATCCAAAATGAAACATTAATGCTTCAAAAGTGACAAGACTTAGCGCCTTGAAACAAAGTCCATTATTTGATTTAATTATTATTCTAATATAGAAGAAAAATTCAAAATAATTCTCGAATTTTAAATATGGAAAAATGAGTGGTAAATTATAAAAATTGTTAAATTTTGTAAAATTCATGTATCTGTTTTTAATAACGAAAATGAATATTGCAGAAAATTAAAGCGTTCGTATTTCTGGCTATCACGGCAATATATTACCCATTTAGTAGCTAATAACATATAAAAGTTTCAAAATTTTTCCCCGTTAAAGTTTTTTACAAACGGCAGCCAATTTTTTTTTTTTTTTGACCATAAAAGCACTTATCTGTATGAAATATTTACATTTAGGTGAAAATTTTTCGAAAACGACTTGCCGTATTGTTTTGATTACTATAGCATTTTATTGCCTATTGAATAAGAAATAACCCGTAAAAATTTTAACTGTTTTCGATCTATCGTTTTTCCGCAATTAGAAGAAAAATGATTTTTTGGTAGAGATAAAGACACTTACTTGTATTGTTAAATATATTTATGTTTAGATGAAAATCCAGCTATGGAGAAATAATCTACTACTGCCTGAACAATGGGGTTGGAAGCGAGAAAAATTTCTCATTCCAATTAAAATGACTGAGCCACCAGCACCAAACAATCTTATGAAAATTATTTTTTGTTGTTGCAAAACTGGATGTGGCGCTGCATGTGGCTGTAGGAAGAGCGGTTTACACTGTTCAGCTGCATGTATTGTCTGCTGTGGCAATGATTGTGACAATCATCCATCAATAGAAGAAAATATAGACGACCCTATAGGTTTCATTGGAACTTAAAATAATTTGGATACAATTTTATGGTGCTTCGTGTCACTTTCAAAACGACTTTGAAGTAGCTACAATGGTGAATTTAATTTCCACACCTTGAGACCTTTCCGTAGATACCCATATTGATAATTTTATGTACACTTCAGTTTTGAACCTTTTTTTGGAGTCTACGGATCCTGACAAATAAATTCAAGCTTACGTTATTTTTTTTTCGAGATTTCTATGATATTTTAGCAAAATTTTATCAAATTCTGTCAAATTTCAAATTTATGTAGTCGTTTATTTTGGATCCTTTTTGGAACCGTGGAAGACAATTTTGACCTTCCATTTATCTTGTTCGCAATCACAATACGATTCGAACAAAATTTGGCCAAGATCCGTCTAACCGTTTATTGTGGAAATTTTTTGGGTCCCTTTGAGGCACAATTTGAATTTCACGTTTTTTTTCTCCGTAATCCTAATGTATTTAAACATTTAAAGATAATTTCTCACAATTTACTTTGGATCTTTTTTTGGACCCCAGGATCCGGGAGGATAATTTCAACCTAACGTTTATTTTTTCTGGGGCCTCAATAGTATTTGAGTAAAATTTGATCAAGATCCGTCTAACCGTTTATTTTGGGCCTTTTTTTGACCCCAGGATCCTACGGGACTTAAGTCCGCCAGTTACAATGCTTATGATCTTAAATAATAGATTTAAACATACAATTTTAAAAAAATTTCATAAAAACCGGAGCTGTTATAGAGAATTTCGAGATATTGATCATTTTGATGCTTCATTGGCTACATTAGTTGGAGTTAACACATTTTCTGTTGTAACATACATTAAAAAGCCCTTAAAATAATATTTCTCTTTTATCTGGGTAGTTCTGTAAAGTTCGACCATAGATATTTGGACTGACTTTTTGATAGGGTGTTATTACTGGTCATAAACATAAAAAAAAATTATTTTATTGTGTGCAATCAAGACTGCCCTGTGTTCAGTTCAATTGTGTTTAAAAATTGTGTAAATTTTATATGGACAATACTAGTAATTATTACCACACTTGAAAACTCAGTTCAAATATCGATGGCCAAACTTTACTCATATCAGTCCGTTCAATTTAAATTTAAGCCTGTAACCACAGTAATTGTCAATGATTCCTATTAATAGTATTTTACAATATAAGTTCGGTAAGTTGCTTTTACTGATCGAGAAAATGTTGCGAAAACGAGACCCGCAGGGTCGAGTTTTTGCAATTTTCGAGATCAGTAAATGCACTTAACGCATCGTGTATTGTATAATATTTTTTGCATGATCGATTTAAAATAATTAAAGATTAAAAATGTGTTAAATAAAAAATAAAATTCAGATAATATAGATGAAATTTATATTTCTATGTTATGACATAGAATGCCATGAATAAATATTATAAATATTCATAACAACTAATATGAATCTTTGTGGTGACAATTGACAACTATATTTGTAAATAAAAAATTAAGTGTCAATATTTCACTGGCGTGAATATTTTTTTTGAATTTTCTATTAAAAAAAAAGGAAAATAGTTTGTTAAACTATATTATTAGTGAGAATAATGAAATTGATGAAGCATTTTATTTTTGACTGCAAATTTATTCTCGTAAA
>JAPWDM010000004.1:56763147-56765647 GCA_035578155.1 Brachynemurus nebulosus | reverse complement strand
AGTGACAATTTTATTATACTTTTGAAATTTCTCCCTCCTGCCAGACATCATACTATCCCCATCCTCATGGCGGACGGTAACGTCGACCACGAGAACCCTTCCATCCTTTTTCACGAGGATGTCCGGTTTGAGGATAGAGTCCGTCTGGATTCGGGGTTCCTTAACTATTGTCACTTCACTGTTTTTACTTAATTTGTCAACGATGATATTAACTATTTCATCGTGACGGCGGATGCGCGCTTCCTTTGTGGCCGTACATTGGCCAATCACATGCCCCAGTGTTTCAGGAAGCGACCTGCATTGTCGACATGTTGCATCCGCCTGGGGGCTGATCCTTTGTAGTGTTACTCTAGTTGGTGTTGTGTTGGTTCTTAACTTTAAAGCACTACAATATCTGCCGGGCTTTAGTAAAGTAGGATCATACATAAAAGCATTTGATATAGGGTCATCGAGGTGAGCATGGACTCCTCTCCCCTGTGTTTTGCTTTCCCCCCATTTAGCCACTTCTTGCTTTTTCAATCGACGCTTATGCCTCCTGACTTCGGGGAATGAAACCGGCCAAGGCAACCGAAGTGCGTTACACAATTTACGTAACTTATTTTCTAAGTTTGTGGAAGCAATAAGCGCTTTAATTGCAGGGTCTTCGCTCTTCATGAACTTTAGTCCATGTCCCAAAGTTATCGTGGCTACAAGATTCTCTAACTTTGGGAAACCTAGTCCTCCATCCCTCTTGCCGGCATAAATGAACCCATCACATGTACTAAGAGGGAGATGCAGGATTTCTTTTACCGCAACACGTAGGTCCCTATCGATCTCTCTTAACAGTGTTGCGGGAGCCACGCCCAGGATAAGCGTGAACAAATAATGTGGGACTAGGTGTGTGGTGAGTAAATCGACCTTCTGGTGAGGTTTGAGAGCCAGTCGCTTAACCCTCGTAAGGCAGTTTCTGATATTCTCTTTGACCTCACCCATTTCTATACCTCTCCATGGAGATATACTGACCCCTAAATACGTTATTAGGGATTCCGGCCCTGTATACGGAATCCGCTCACCACTCAACAGCGACATGTCGGGATCCTGGATATACCATGCCTCTCTTGTCGGAACAATTTCGAACACTTTACATTTGCTCGGTTGAATTTCCATTTCTAGATAGTTAAAATATTGCTCTGTTTCCGACAAGAGTCTCCTAGCCTGTGGTGCACTGTCCGCCAAGAGTATCAAGTCATCTGCGAACGCTAGACAGGAGAGACTGCTGCCTTCAGCCAGGGTATAGCCCGACATTTGTTCCAGCGCAAGGAGAAGCGGTTCAGTGACAATATTATATAATAAGGGGGATAGTGGATCCCCTTGCTTTACTCCTCGCACAAGATTTATTGTGGCACTTTCGTTACCACAATGTATAGTTGTGTGCACCCCTCTATACGATTCTTCCACGAGCCGCACCACATGCTCGTGGAGCCCCTTTCTACGTAGTGCAGGTCCGATTGACTGGTGGGGTATCCTGTCAAAGGCCTTTGAAATATCTAATTGCACTACGACCAGGCCTTTGTGACTGCTTTTTGCCTGACATATTACTTCACTGAGGAGGTGCACATTGTTAAAAATACCAGACTCGGGGACGAATCCTTTTTGTCTGGTAGTAAGTTTTACCACATTCGAGAGCTGCTTGTTTATGATTCCCCAATATGTGCGCGCGACAATGCCCGAGATGGTAATGGGCCTATAACTACTAACTTCGTTGGGGTCTTTTCCCTCTTTTAGCAGCAGTGTGGTTCTATTTTCCAGCCATTTTTTCGGAAAAACATGTGTAGCAGTCACAATATTAAACAACTTTGTCAGGACTTTAACGGCAGCCGGCTTATTAATATCTGATTTTGTTAGGCCATCGATACCAGCTGCCGAGTCTCCCTTTATATGGGCAATGCGACCCCTCACTTCTTCTACTGTGATCGGGGGGAGGGAGTCGCTGAGAGCTATGCCTTCATCGTTTGATTGTCCCAGATAGATATTAGTTCTGGGATATGGCTCGCCCCAAATTTTATTATAATATTCTTTAACATTGACCGCAGAGAGGGAAACAGAACTGCAGTCAATGTGGGAGACATTTTCGCGGATACATTTGGCGAGCCGACCTGGATTTTTCTTGTAGAGATCTTGTGTTTTGGCATAAATATAGCGTCTTTTTGCTCTCTTGCCCTTGCCTCTATTTCGAGGTCTTTTGTCGCGCGTCTTGCGACCGCCGGCGCCTAGCGCAATCATAATTTCATTATATGCCGAGTCCAGCTCGGTTTGCATATCTAACTTTGTGTCCCCACTGAGGACAAGGCTGCCTAGTCGGTCGAATAAGGTGCCAGCTTTATGGAAGGGATCTTCTTCATTTATCTCGATTGCTTGGGCCACCTCGATCAGACTCCTTACCCATATTCTGGAGTCATCGTCGATGATCGCATGCTCAGGTGGCCGTTCCTCTTCCTCTGTAACCACGATTGTCGGGACC
>JAPWDM010000004.1:56753147-56758147 GCA_035578155.1 Brachynemurus nebulosus | reverse complement strand
CAAAAGATATGGTCAAATTACCACACTTAAATAAATCAGTCTTATCCAATTAACCACATTAAAGAGGTAAGTTGAACATATAAAAATTACACCACACAAAAGATATGACAAAATTACGGTTATTTGGATAAGGGTGACTTAAATAAGTTACCCTTATCCAATTAAACATATTAAAGAAATTTGTATCATTTATAAATAATTTTTTTGAAATATTTATATGGAAATATTATCACAATTAATACATATATATGTATCACTAGTATTAGGTACGCAATTAATATGCGCCCAATTTTTGCACAACTGACATTCAATCCACGTTTCTTTGGGGCTACACTTTGAAAATAGTTCATTGCATATTAAGCAAGAAATCCTTGGTAATAATATTAAGCAATTACTATTAATACAAATATTAATTTTTTTAGTAACTTTTTTACACTTTTTTTTTATATTTTGTTCTTTCTCTAATGTTTTTATTTCTATTGAATCGGTTAAAACACTAGATTTTCTTTTCCTCTTGGCTTGACCCTGTTCTTTTGAAGCAGCCCTTGGGTACGGTCGAACTATTTCTGGAGAAAATATTGTAGGTGATGATGTTAAAATTTGCGATTCTGGGGGATCAGTTACGAATGACGGAGCGAAATCATCTTGAGTAAAAATATTTTCATTATATGGAAATATTCCAGTCTTTTTAAATCCTTTTATGATATTTGTATTAGTTGTAGCTAATGGTAATGAATCTGCTACTATTTTTGGGATATCATATATTGTTATTTTTTCACCTGGATTATTTCTTAACCATAAATCTTGTGCAGTTGAAGCATATTTCTTAAATGGTCCATACACAGCCACATCAAGTGGTTGTAATTTATGGCTACAATGTGGTGGAAAGGATAACATTACGATCCCATTATCTTTCGCTAAGTTTAAGGTTGGTACATGTAAATGTGAGGAATGATTATCTAATAAGAGTAATACTGGATTATTAATAGATGGTTTAACGTGTGCGATGAAATGCTGCATGTACATAAAAAATTCTTCATTTGTTACCCAACCGCTAGAATTTCCTGCACCATTAGAACCTTTTGGTCCATTATTAATAAAATGATTTTTATATTTTTTTCGTGGAAATACGAACATAGGAAGCACTGTATTTCCGTTTGCAGAAACAGCACATATTAGTGTGACATTAGTGCCCCGTTCAGCAGAAGTTATGGAGCCAACATTTTTTTTACCTTTGGCAGCAATTATTTTAGTAGGTCTTAATACAGTACTAATTGAGGTTTCATCAACATTATAAATATTTGATGCGGTAAATTGATATTTATTCTTAACTTCAGCTAATTTTGTGAAAAATGGTTTTACATTTTGAACATTAAATGATGTCGCTCGTCCGATACTTGTTGCTTCTGGTTTTCTAATTGATAATTCTCGATTCCTTTTTAGAAAACTAGTAAGCCACTCTTTGCCAGCTATTTTATTAATTTTCCATATTTCAGGCATTTTAATATTAAATTTTTCAGCACACTCATAAGCAAGCTGGCGAACATTTTTCGGAGTCAATCCATAAAATATCGAAGCCATTTGTAGTAAATAATCTTTTAATGCAATTTCCTGGTCCTTAGAAAATACTTGTCTAGGTTTTTTATAACCAATTGTCGGTAAATCTTGCGTTTCCTTATTTTTATATGCTTTTAACTTAATTATATAACGTGATAGTGTCGTACGTTTAATATTAAATTCCTTTGAAGCAGCATTGATACTTCGGTTTCCAGAAATTATTGTTCTTGCGGCATCATTAAATGTTTCGATAGATATAAAACCTCTTTCAGTTTTACGTTTATAATTTCTCATATCTAATAGAAATAAAAAACAAATATATAATAAAAGAAAATCTTAATCATAGTTTTGTTAATGAAAAAAATTTTACTTACTTGTTATTTGTAAATGATACAAATTGATAATTGAAACTGATGTATTTTGTTAAGATAAATCTATTACTGTTTTATATTAAAAATTTATATATTTGAAGAAAATTTCAATTTTTGTAAAATGAGTGTACATTATAATATATAAAATAGCATTGTGAAATAAAAGCACATAATATATGAAGGTATATGCACTTAAACTTTGTAATTAAACAATTACGGTCACATACAAAAAGTAGTCACAAACGCCACAAACTTCACAAACACAAATCGTTCACATTTTTATATGTAAAATTTATAATTTTGAAGAAAATTTCAATTTTTGTAACATTAATATATATTAAAACCACTTTTTAAGTAATAGTTTAAAAAAATAGAAACAAGTTCGCATTTACATGTATTTTGTTAAAAGTAACACAATTCGTTCACTTTTATTATATATAAAATTTATAGTTTTGGAAAAAATTACAAATTTTTTTAAAATTAATAATGGTTGTAACCACTTGTAAGAATAATTGAAAAAAATAATAAAAACAAGTTCACAAAAAACAATGTTTAAGTGCATATAACAACACATATTATGTGCTTTAACTTCACGACGGTGTATCGTACACTAAACTTTTTATGTTTCCTATCATTTAATATATTCTGGTTTATAAAAAAAGGGGGAAACATCACAAACACATACGTGTTACTAAACATATATGTGATATATGTGGTATGTTATTATGTATGTTTTAATATTTAAACAAGGGTGCCACCCCAACACATCTTACTGAATATATATATATATATATATATATATATATATATATATATATATATATATATATATATATATATATATATATGTATGTAATATGTGTTATGTATATGTAGTTAAAATACAAATGAATATATATATGTAAAACTTTTTATGTTTCCTATCATTTAATATATTCTGGTTTATAAAAAAGAGGGAAACATCACAAACAC
This sequence comes from Brachynemurus nebulosus, assembly GCA_035578155.1. NCBI lineage: Eukaryota > Metazoa > Arthropoda > Insecta > Neuroptera > Myrmeleontidae > Brachynemurus > Brachynemurus nebulosus. The sequence goes on along the minus strand of JAPWDM010000004.1, from coordinate 56,755,247 downwards.
ATACATGTTACTAAACATATATATGATATATGTGGTATGTTATTATGTATGTTTTAATATTTAAACAAGGGTGCCACCCCAACACATCTTACTGAATATATATATATATATATATATATATATATATATATATATATATATATATATATATATATATATATATATATATATATATATATGTATGTAATATGTGTTATGTATATGTAGTTAAAATACAAATATTGATTTTTATTTTTCTTACGTATTTAGAAAGGTTTTTTATATGATATTGTATGTATACAGTATTGAAATGGCTTTTTATCTTATGATAATGTATGAAAAATGTAGATTTAAAATACTAATGGAAGTAAAATATTTTAATACGTTAACAAAAGTCAGGTGAATGTATAATATTTTAACCAAAAGTAAGTTAAAGTATTGAAATATTGGTATATGTGAATGTTTTAATATGATTTTTCTAACTATTCATAAAAGTTGATAAAACGTACATCATAAATAACAAATTATAAATTTACTCTTAAACTATTATTTTTACATAAAAAATACTTATCCACATTTGTTTATTTTAAGAAAATACATCATAATTTTAAAAAAAGTTTTAATATTTATGAATTTTTAATAGTTTTGTATCTTATGATAATGTATGAAAAATGTAGATTTAAAATACTAATGGAAGTAAAATATTTTAATATGTTAACAAAAGTCAGGTGAATGTATAATATTTTAACCAAAAGTAAGTTAAAGTATTGAAATATTTGTATATGTGAATGTTTTATTATGATTTTTCTAACTATTCATAAAAGTTGATAAAACGTACATCATAAATAACAAATTATAAATTTACTCTTAAACTATTATTTTTACATAAAAAATACTTATCCACATTTGTTTATTTTAAGAAAATACATCATAATTTTAAAAAAAGTTTTAATATTTATGAATTTTTAATAGTTTTGTATCTTATGATAATGTATGAAAAATGTAGATTTAAAATACTAATGGAAGTAAAATATTTTAATACGTTAACAAAAGTCAGGTGAATGTATAATATTTTAACCAAAAGTAAGTTAAAGTATTGAAATATTGGTATATGTGAATGTTTTATTATGATTTTTCTAACTATTCATAAAAGTTGATAAAACGTACATCATAAATAACAAATTATAAATTTACTCTTAAACTATTATTTTTACATAAAAAATACTTATCCACATTTGTTTATTTTAAGAAAATACATCATAATTTTAAAAAAAGTTTTAAAATATATGAATTCTTAAAAATTTTGTATCATTTACTATTAATATGTAAAAATTTTTTCTAAGTTCAAATATACATTGATTTTGTATGTAAGCGATGTTGTTGCAGTCATCTGACTTATATTGAGTACAAACATCGTCTTACGATGTGTGTTGTTACTGTACTATGTTTTATGTGTCTATATAAAAATCAAAAAAACTGAAAAAAAAATGAAAAATTTAAAAAAAAATTCTTATATTTTAATATAAACTTTAAAAAACTTCATTAATAATTATATATTTTATAGTTTTTATCATTTTTATAACAAATTAAAACAAAAAAATATAAAAAAAAAGTAAAATCTACCACGCTGCAAAATCCAAAACTTATATATGATGATGGTACCTTTTTAAATATCGATGTGTGTAGTTGACTTAAACATTATGAACGGTTCGGTCAAAGTATATATAGCTATTATGTATGTGTGTAAGAGCATTACATTAATAGTTTTATTTTGACTAAGTTCTGTTCTTTTGAAAATATTATTTTTTGTTAAGTTGATATTTTCAAATAATTTTTATTTACTACAGTAACATCGTAAAGGTACTTCATCGAAAAATTATGAAAATATATAAAGTAAGTGTTTTGGTATTAAAAAAAATATGTGTTTTTATTTATTAAAAATTTTTATGATTTTTATTAATAATTCACATATATTTTTATTAACCCAAAACCATTTATATATAATTTTTATAATTTTTTAATATTATCCTATATTATGTCAAAGCAAGTCCATGGGCTATAGGTGTTAAGCCTTAGGCTCTTATGTGGACAAACAATTTTATAAAATAAATTTTTTAATAA
>JAPWDM010000004.1:56743147-56750647 GCA_035578155.1 Brachynemurus nebulosus | reverse complement strand
AACCCGCTGAACCTCCTTCGTGCTAGGGATTGGGGCTTGCAATTATTCCCCATGAACGAGGAATTCCCAGTAAGCGCGAGTCATAAGCTCGCGTTGATTACGTCCCTGCCCTTTGTACACACCGCCCGTCGCTACTACCGATTGAATGATTTAGTGAGGTCTTCAGACTGGTGCGCGGCAATGTTTTTAAAAGACATTGCCGATGATGCTGGAAAGATGACCAAACTTGATCATTTAGAGGAAGTAAAAGTCGTAACAAGGTTTCCGTAGGTGAACCTGCGGAAGGATCATTAACGAAATATAATAAAACTTGATTTTTGTGATTTTTTATATATATTAATGTTTTGTTAAAATATTTTGTTTATAAATTCCTTATATTTTTATGTAAGTAAAAGAAAAATTTACTTTTTTTCTATAACTTACTTTATAAAATATATAATTTTTATAATATAAAAATTATAATATTGTAATAAATAAACACGTATTTGGATACCAATTTTTAATATATTAAATATATTATTGGTTATAAAGTTTTACATCCAAATGTTAATTTGATTTTTTAATTTTTTTTTTTTTTGATATGTGTTTATTTTTATATATCAATATATAAATTTTTTTTTTTTATATTAACAATATTAAAAATTTATTGAATCTATATAAAATAAATAGCATATTCGTAAAATAACAAAACAAGTTATTTTCAATATGTCTTATTTATAATATAGTTATTTAATAAATGAGTTTTCTTTAAAAAAAAATTTTTTTTTTTTAATGTTTTGTCAAATAAACAAGCAAGCACTGTATCTAATAAAATTTTATTAAATATTATTATTTATTCATTTATACAAATGTAAGTCAATATAAAACAAACAAAAAAATTGTTTTTTTATTGCAGTCTTTTTATTATTATTTTATAATAATAAAAAAAGTATAAATTTTTATTTAATATAAATATTTTTTAAAATTTAATAATATAAAGATTACCCTGAACGGTGGATCACTTGGCTCGTGGGTCGATGAAGAACGCAGCTAATTGCGCGTCAACTTGTGAACTGCAGGACACATGAACATCGACATTTCGAACGCACATTGCGGTCCTTGGATACTGTTCCCGGACCACACCTGGCTGAGGGTCGTATACAATAATATATTAAAAGATTATTTTTAATAAAAGATAATATATTTTTTAAAATATATATCTTATAAATAATAAAATGAATGTTCGTATATTTTTTTAATTTATACGTCATTCTAAATTATATGATGTTTTTAATGTATGTATTTTTAATATTATTTTTCTATATCTTACTTATTATAAATGTGTAAGAATAAGAAAATCAAATAATACATCACATCATTTTAATTTAATAAAAATGAAACAATATTTTCTAAAAAAATATAAAAATAAATTTAAACACATATAGTAATGAAAACCAAAAATTATTCATGTATATATGTGTTTTAAATATCTAATTATTTTTATTTTATGAAAATATGAAATAACGAAATAATTTATTTCTTATTAATTTTCATATAAATATTAAATAATAATATTTAAAAATTTAACATAATAACATAAGATAAAATTTTTTGGTTTAAGTAATTACTAATAGTGTTTTTATTTTTCCAAAATAAAATTTTTATTATATTTATAAAGAAAATATCAAAAATTTTTTTTTTATTTTATTTATTTATAATTGCGACCTCAGAGTAGGTGAGATTACCCGCTGAATTTAAGCATATTATTAAGCGGAGGAAAAGAAACTAACTAGGATTCCCTTAGTAGCGGCGAGCGAAGAGGGAAAAGCCCATCACTGAACCCCATGGCTAAATAAAAATGGTCATTCGGGGAATGTAGTGTTTGGGAGGATCCATAATTTTTTATATAACCTGTTATTTTATGTAATAAGTCCAAGTCCATCTTGAATGGGGCCATATACCCAGAGAGGGTGCCAGGCCCGTAGTGACTATATACTGAATAACAGGTGGATCTCTCCTTAGAGTCGGGTTGCTTGAGAGTGCAGCTCTAAGTGGGTGGTAAACTCCATCTAAGGCTAAATATAACCACGAGACCGATAGCGAACAAGTACCGTGAGGGAAAGTTGAAAAGAACTTTGAAGAGAGAGTTCAAGAGTACGTAAAACCGTTCAGGGGTAAACCTGAAAAACCCGAAAGGTCGAAAGATGAGATTCATTTACTTTTTATCGTATATTAACCAACTTGTATTTGTTAGTGACAAAATTTATTATTATTATATATTATAATTTTTTATGGTATATTTATAATTTATAAAATTATTGCACTACTATATGTTGTGTATAATAACGAGGTATGCACTTCTCATCTTGTAGGACGTCGCGACCCGTTAAATATTGATTTATGAAATATTTTTGTGCATTGTATATTATATTATAAATTTTTATTTATTTGTGTAATATATGCCTATATTATCTAATTAATTGTTTGACGGTATAAATATTCATAATATAAGATTAAGTGTAAAATTTTTTTTTTACACGTTCATTACCTAAAACGAGTATATATGGGTTTTATTAGGTTTTTTATATTTCTTAATAAAACAAATGATTTTATTTGGTTTTTATACCAATAAATCATACCATATTACTGTCAGTTTTTAGGTATTGATTTGAACAATAATCTTTTTGTCAGCGACGCTATAGCTTTGGGTACTTTCAGGACCCGTCTTGAAACACGGACCAAGGAGTCTAGCATGTGCGCAAGTCATTGGGAATAAAATATTTTTTCATCGAAATATTAATAAATTTTATGAAACCCAAAGGCGAAATGAAAGTAAAATAATTTTTTTAAAAAAAATTTTTTTTTTTTATTATAAATTTGACGGAGGATATATTTTTATTATGTATTAAATATCGCACTCCCAGGGCATCTTATATTATTCTTATAATTTTTTTATAATTTTTATTATGAATAAAGGTGCACCTAGAGCGTACACGCTGGGACCCGAAAGATGGTGAACTATGCCTGGTCAGGACGAAGTCAGGGGAAACCCTGATGGAGGTCCGTAGCGATTCTGACGTGCAAATCGATCGTCGGAACTGGGTATAGGGGCGAAAGACTAATCGAACCATCTAGTAGCTGGTTCCCTCCGAAGTTTCCTTCAGGATAGCTGGCGTTCATCATTCAACGAGTCTCATCCGGTAAAGCGAATGATTAGAGGCCTTGGGGCCGAAACGACCTCAACCTATTCTCAAACTTTAAATGGGTGAGATCTCTAGCTTGCTTAAAATCATATATTGATTTTATTTTTAATTTTATATATATGTGAAGCTATGAGAATAATATTTTTAATTAAGATAATATTTATGGATCAGAATGCCAAGTGGGCCACTTTTGGTAAGCAGAACTGGCGCTGTGGGATGAACCAAACATAGAGTTAAAGCGCCAAAATCGACGCTTATGGGATACCATGAAAGGCGTTGGTTGCTTAAGACAGCAGGACGGTGGCCATGGAAGTCGGAATCCGCTAAGGAGTGTGTAACAACTCACCTGCCGAAGCAACTAGCCCTGAAAATGGATGGCGCTGAAGCGTCGTGCTTATACTCTATCGTCAATTGTTATTATAGATATTTATTATTTTTATAAAAATTTTTAAATATCATGAAAACTTGACGAGTAGGAGGGTCGCGATGGTGTGCGCGGAAGGATTGGCCGTGAGGCTGTCTGGAGCCGCCATCGGTGCAGATCTTGGTGGTAGTAGCAAATACTCCAGCGAGGCCCTGGAGGACTGACGTGGAGAAGGGTTTCGTGTGAACAGCCGTTGCACACGAGTCAGTCGATCCTAAGCCCTAGGTGAAAACCGATGTTAATGTTGATGTGTTTTAATAAATTATATAATTATTTTTATAAATAATTATTATTTAAAATAATAAAATTTTATAAAATAAATAAATAAATAATAAATAATTACATCCATTGGGCGAAAGGGAAACCGGTTCCTATTCCGGTACCCGGCAGCGGAACCGTATATAAGTCGGGCCCTCATTCACATTATATATGTGTATATGAGTGTTCGTCGGGGTAACCCAAAGAGGCCTGGAGACGCCGTCGGAAGATCCAGGAAGAGTTTTCTTTTCTGCATGAGCGTTCGAGTTCCCTGGAATCCTCTAGCAGGGCGATGGGGTTTGGAACGCGAAGAGCACCGCAGTTGCGGCGGTGTCTGGATCATTCCCTCGGACCTTGAAAATCCAGGTGAGGGCCACGTGGAGGTGTCGCGCCGGTTCGTACCCATATCCGCAGCAGGTCTCCAAGGTGAAGAGCCTCTAGTCGATAGAATAATGTAGGTAAGGGAAGTCGGCAAATTAGATCCGTAACTTCGGGATAAGGATTGGCTCTGAGGACCGGGGCGTGTCGGGCTTGATTGGGATGTAGGTTATGGCTAACGTGCCGGGCCTGGGTGAGGTGATACCATATTACCTACTAAATGTTATACATATGTTTTGTAAATTTTATTTATTAAAATAATAAATAATTATAATGTGTGTATTTATGTATTATATAGAACAATTATTGGAAAAATCGATTTTATTTGTAATTATATTTAATTATTGTATGGTACAGTACTGATATATAAAAATCTGATTTTTTATTTTTGTTATTTTATTAATATGTACTCCATAAGAATAATTTATAAATTACATAATTTTCTAAGTAATTAGTTATTATGTGTATAATAAATGAATATTTGGGGATTTAATATATATTTGATAATAATCATTTATGTAAAATGATGGCTAAACTTTTTATATACAAAGGCTGTATTATTTATATAATAAAACTAAATATGATTTATTTATAATAATTTCATTAAAAGTTTTTTCATTTGTTCGAAAAATACTTTACATATCTATGTAATTATTGAAAATTTTTTAAATTATTATTTACTTGTATGCTATTAATGAATTAGTTTTGGGTATATGTTTTTGTGGATCCGAACTCGGTCCCGTGCCTTGGCCACCTACGGAACTTTCTTGCTGCGAGACTTTACTCAACATATATATCATATAATTTTTATATTTATATTTTTATTTATTTAATTATATTATATTAAAATGAAAAATATATATGCGTAAATGTTCTCTTCGGCCGCCATTTAACGGTTAACTCAGAACTGGCACGGACTAGGAGAATCCGACTGTCTAATTAAAACAAAGCATTGCGATGGCCCCAACGGGTGTTGACGCAATGTGATTTCTGCCCAGTGCTCTGAATGTCAACGTGAAGAAATTCAAGCAAGCGCGGGTAAACGGCGGGAGTAACTATGACTCTCTTGGGTCTCGGTGCGGAGCCTCTCCTAGGCACCAGCTAATCGTCGTGTGTCTGTGTCGCCAATAAGGGGACACACACACACGGCGATTGGTTCCTTACGCACCTCCTCGTGGTGAGACCCGGGCAACGACATGTGTTCGGCAAGCGTAAGGCAGAGAACAGATGGGGGACTAGCCATCCACCATTCTAGGTCCATATGGCTCCGAAAAATGACGATATGGCCTCGGCCCGCGGGGACCACGTTCCCGGTACCTCGCGGGAAACTCAGGGGAACATTGATGACGGCCCGGACTACCTAATTAAAGTTCCCTTTGTACAAAGAAACTGTTCAATATGTGTCAGCACAAACAAGGGGAACTATATACACCTGAGTCTGGTAGACGAAGAAAGCTATTTAAAACAGCGTCACCCACTGGTGAGGGTGACGTACGTCTGCCAGACCTGCGGCAAGAATTATCTGAGGAGGCATGCCGCGCTGACGCACCTGCCCAAATGCCCTGGTGGGGACATTGGAAACTTGGAGGCGTCCAATGTCCTAACTGTGAACTTAAATTTGTTAGTAAAAGAGCTGTAAGTACACACCAGAGGCATGCACACCCTGAGGAAAGAAATATAGCAAGGCAAGAGATACCTCAGGCTGTGCTTGTCCCTGCTCCTCGTCAGAACCGTCGACGAAGCTGGACCGACGAGGAGCTACAATTATTAAATGATTTAGACCAAAGATTTTCGAATGAAAAGAATATAAACGCCAAAATTGGCGAAATTTTAACAACTAAGACGACTCAACAAATTAGGGACAAAAGGGCAGAGATAAAGAGAAAGGACCAGCGCACACTGGGGCGTGCGTCTGGCGAGGATACCCTAGGTCCAGAGGGTCCTCCCCCTGCCGAACCTCAAGGTACCGATCCACCACCAGAGCCTCCAATCGGACCTGCAGGGAAGCAATCACCCGCCGATTTAGGTGTCCCGGCGGTGTTGATTGAGGATGTTGATGAAGGGGCCCAGTCTACTATCAATTGGGCAGTGGAACTACTAGAATCCACCTTGGCGGAATATGATTTTAATACCACCAAGCCTTCATTACATCCCGTGGAACGCCAGCTTCTACAGCTAATTGATTTTACCACTGTTAACCATGGTATTTTATCACAACGACTAATCGATGACACGTATGAATTAATACACGAGATTTTAATTAATCATCCTGACAATAAAGAGAAGCGGCGTCCAAGAAAAAGGGGAACGGGCAAAAGGGCGCAACGAAAGTTTATCTATGCCCGTACACAGGACATCTACAACAAAAGCCCAGGCCAACTCGCGAAACTGGTGCGCGAGAATGTGTCCGTGTGGGAGAGACCAGTTTGTCCCCTCACTGGCCTCGAGGTGGAACAGCATTACAACGAAATCTGGGGTAAGACTTCCGACCCCGCTGTTCCAGCCTCTTATAAGCTGCAGGAGCATACGCCGAAGCAGCTTGACGACGTTTGCCCCCGTATTACTTTAAAACAAGTGCGCAAACGTGTCGCCCGCACGAAGAAAGACACAGCCGCCGGGCCAGATAATATCTCGGTGAGAGCGCTCAATAGCCCGGTGGTTTTAAGACTCCTCCATCTCTTCTTCAACATACTCCTTTCTACCGGAAAGACACCAGTGAGATGGACTGGGAACCGAACGACACTCCTCCTTAAAGAAGGCAAAGACCCCACGAAAGTGGGGAGTTATAGACCAATTACAATATCATCTATCGTATCACGAATTTACTGGGGAATTATTGATGAATCCCTGAGGAGAGTCGTTCGTTTCTCTCCCCGCCAGAAGGGCTTTGTCCCGGAAGGCGGGTGTTTTAACAATGTGCACATCCTTGCGGAGTTACTACAATCCGCAAAACGCGAACAAAAGAGCCTGGTCGTAGTGCAACTAGACATAGCAAAAGCGTTCGACACAGTTCCTCACCAGGTGATCGAACCCGCACTACGTAGGGTGGGAATTCCATCACACATAACCAAAATGATCGTGAATTCCTACCAGGGTGTGTACACGGACTTCGATAGTCTTAAGGTTTCGGTGCCAATTCTAAGAGGAGTGAAACAGGGGGACCCATTGTCCCCCTTTTTATTTAACTGCGTTACAGAACCACTCCTCTTAGAATTGGAAAACAGTCCAGGATACACCATATCTGGGGAGACAAAAATA